>CAUZXS010002078.1:2500-20000 GCA_963585895.1 Sepioteuthis lessoniana
GGTTATTTTTTATTCTAAAAAGTGTTTGTAATGAATATCTTCAGTAATGGATTTTAGTTCGATATTATTCCTGTTGATTCATTAAAATTGCTTTATCATTATATAAGAAGAAAAAAAATGAAGACACCCACCCACATATACTGATGGAAAATACAATTTCAACCTCATCAAGGACAATACTGATTTTGACATAGGACCTGAGTACTGTTGATAAGGAACCTATGCAGTTATTGATCTGATATATATATATATATAGTGTGTGATGTTTAAACATCAATCACTGATCTTATAAATGTTGAATTTCTTTCACATTAACTTCTTCACTTTGGATTCCTTTGTTTTTTCAATTTTTCTTCACATGTTTTGATTCTTTTCCATTATTTACTTCCAGATGTGTGTGTGTGTATGTATATATATATATATATATATATATATATATATACACACACACACATATATTGTGTGTGTGTGTGTGGTTTAACTGATTTGGTTTGATTGTTTAATTCCATATCAAACATATCTTACATTCTTGTAGAAGAAAGCAGTGATACTATTTAACCCTTAACTTGGGGATAAGGGAATCATACTTTTCATTAGTGTATTAGGCTGAAAGTGAACTAATTGTGTGACTGGAGTTTGAACTCACTTTAAGGCCCCAGTCCAACACTTTAGCCATAATGTTACAGGGCTTCTCCCTCCCCGTGTCTGTGTGTGTATATATAAACTCCAGTTGCACAATTAGTTTGATAACACACATATATATATATATATATATATATATATATATATATATATATATATATATATAATCTCATTTTCTCTTTTAAACTTGTTTGGTTAAACAGGACTGACATTTTCATGAGATATTTGATTTTTGGAGATATATAAGTAAAGTTGGCAATCGTAGTTGAAGCCGACCTGAAAGTTCCCTTTTTGATAGCTACTACACTAAGGTGTAGAGGAGGGGGCTACTCCATTCCCTTGATTACTCCACTTTACTCTTGATACATACCTTACAATGCTGAGTTTTAAACAAGGAGGCATCTAGTACCATTTTTTTTTAGTCTTTGGTATGACTCTACCATGGATTGAACTCCTGGTCTCCTGGGCGATTAGTGAATACTCTACTCTTGTTGCCTATGGGTTTTAATTGTATTTCTTTTTTATTTTTTATCATTAACATTAATATAAGAAATAACTTTTTTCTTTTTAGAGGAGGGCCTCAAAACACTCTACCAAATTGGTTTTCATGTTTTATTTCCCTTTCTTTTCTCATTTATTTGGTTATTTATACGTGGAAATGCAAAACTTGGTTTCATATAAATTTATATCAGAGATTGGAACTTTGAAGTATTTAATTTTCATCAATAAGTTATTGAATAACAAGTTGATGATGGGTGATTAGTATAAAACTAAGTGCTAGGTTATAATCTATACTATCATATAAGATAATTGTTTTTATTTTGAATGACTTCTGTACTATTACTACTTGTATCCATTCTGTAGGAATCTTACAGTTAATTTAAAAACTGATATCAAATTATATATATAAAATTTTAAAGAATTCATAGAATTATAATTACTTCAACATAACTGACACAATTTGAACCAAAGATTATTAATAACAAATACAAAATCTGTTTCAATAACTATGGAATTTCTTATTACTCTTTAGTGAGATCATGTTGCTAATATATTGCAAACAACCTTTCTGTGAATGTGTCTATCCCCCAAATTCAGTAATGTTAATGTACCATTTAATTATAATTTATTACTCACAACATTTCTCTTCACACCCAATGGTAATATATTCTAATCCTTTGATTCATAGCTGTCATAAAGACAATTTCAAACATTTTCAATTCCCACTTTTAAAAATTTCATAATTGGTGTTCCTAATTATATTGCCATAACAACCTCGTAGTTGAAATGTTCCTGATATTTTTCCAAAAATAATTATTTTTTCCAAATCATTATCTCTTGAAGCTTGTTCAGAGTGAAATGTCTTGATAAATATATAAACACTCCATTAAATTGGTTTCCTGCTCTTTAAATGGAGCTTAGAATATGTTGACTGTAACCCCCCCCCACCAAAAAAACAATTTTGTTTTAGGTAAGACACTAAACTGTATCTGGTGGCAAGGTTTCAGTTCTGGAGATCTAGGTAGTATAAAGTCACCTCTTCCTTACCATGATTCCCAAGCCCACTCTAACCTGGAATGGTAGTACCTGTTAGTCCTATTTATACATCAAATAGCTTTGTTTGCAAATTATTTGTATTAGATAGGAATACTTGATATCATAACCATGTGCTCAAAGCTCTTAAGAAATGACAACACAAAATAATATAAATGTACAATGTATGCAATTCTGTAATCTCCAGACATAAAATAATCCCAGACAGGTTGATATGCAAGATAACACTCCGTGTCCCACAGCAAAGTCTGTTAAGACACTTCTTTCTGAGGAGAATGTTACTGTTATGGAGTGGCCTGCTCAAAGGCCAGACATGAATCCTATTGGGAATGTTTGGAAATTACTAAATGAAAGAGCCAAGGTAAAGAATCCAAGAAATGTTGAACTATGGACTAATTTGAAAGAATGGGAGAAAATATCTGTTGATGAATGCAAGACATTAATTTGCTCGTGTAGCAAAAGATATCAAGCTGTTATTGAAAGTAAAGGTCTACGCATCAAGTACTAATGAATTATGAATGCTATTTTCACTTAGATATGATGTATCCATTATAATAGTATAATTTTGTTAATAGTTTTGATGTTTTTGATCATCTATTTTTTCAAATGTTATATAATTATTCTTATAACTTTATCAAAATAAGTTTATTGAGCTTTATATTTTGAAATTATATAATTTATCTTTATATTATTTTTCGTTGATAAAATGTTTTATGAAGCTTTAAAATAAAAAAGTTATTTCACATTTAAACTTTTTCTTGACATTGTTCTGATCTTTATTTGCTACTCTGTGTGTGTGTGTGTGTGTGTGTGTGTGTTTTGGCAGCATTTTTAAACATGTTTTATTAAATATGACAGACACTGGGGTCTACTTCCTCTATTGTTGATTCATTCAAATTATAGACATATCACGATTGACCTATCTGTTTATTTCCATCATCCTCAGAAGATTATCAATAGAAGTGCCATTTATCTTTATTTGAGTACATAACACCATCATAATAAGAAAATTGAATCAAAAAGTAGTTTTAAAAAAAAGGTTACAGCAAAGAATTGGATAGAATTACTCAAGCAAAATATAAAGAAAATAAGGGTCAAAGATGAAGGCACAAAGGAAATGTCTAGTCAGTTAGCCTGCCTGACCCCTGCAGGTCATTAGAACTTTGTGATGAATAGCCTCTGCTCTTTCATGACTAGACAAAGATACTTAAAATTTCAACTGACAAAAAAAAAATTCATAATATAGGTTACTGTTGTAGAGATAAAAATAGAAAAAAAAATTACTTGTTATCCAATATTTAGACAGCTTAAAAATAGGACATTGTTTTTATGTCCATATGTGTATGTATTTTGTATAAGGTTAACTTACTTCATCTAGCTTTCTTGTCAGATAGATTAAATAAGTTAATCTTATGCAAAATTCTTAAATTATATATTGCTGTCTTAATATTATTATTCCTAAGTTAAAAATTTTGAAGCAATGTAGAGATGCATTAGCGAACACTGATGATATTTAGATATTCTAACTTTCTCTGTAAATAATACTTTAAAATCTTTATAAAATTAATCTTATAATTTGAGATATTTTCAAGGTTATAAAATAATAAAGATAAAAATTTAATATATTTTAAGAGACTAACTTTTTGTAACCTTTAGAAAATGTCTCTTGAAGGTTTTATCAAACTGATATGTTTTTATGCAATTTCAAGGCCATGAAATTATAAATCTCAAAATTTCACAGTAAGTAATTAAGTTTTTCAGCTTTTTTGAGAGGTTTCACCCCCCCCCCCATTCAGATTTGTAACATTGTTAGAATAGTTTCTAAATCACTGTTACCTCATTTTTAATTTTTTTTTATCACAACACTTTGGGTCATATATGTTTTATTATTGCAATTAAAATACTACCTGCTTGACTTGAGATTTATCTTTTTTTTTTTTTTTTAAATCAAGTTTTTTGCATCAGTACTATTTGGTGGCTTTCCCTGAAGTCCAAATGACAGCAAATCTCCTTAGTTATCCTGATGATTATTTTATTCCTTGTGAGTTTTTCACATCACACATATCTGGTGGTCTTACATGAAGTCAATAAGTTTACTCGGCTTTCCAGGACTCTTTAAGTATTCTGGGCAACAGATTTTAAGTTCATCTAGTCTCTCTCTTCTGTTTTTTTTTATATTTTTGTTTCAAGGGTACCAACTGTAATTGTTATTACTCTCTTCATATTGTTAATATTTATCACAATTTGGTTCACACAATATTTTAGTATTATTTCCTACCAGAGTACCCTTAAAAACTGTTAATAATTAAATATGATTGGTATTCCTGTTTCGGATCAATCTATCTGTATACTATGCTTAGGTTCACAGTGTAGTATGTAAAAAGTGCTCTGTGAAAAGTGTTTTTTTATATAATGTTTCATAAATGTTATTTTTTAACTCTCATTAATGTTGCTTCTAACAACATTTTAGGTCAATACACTCTTCATTGTTGGTATTATTATTACTTTTTCTTTATTCCAGCTCATTAGTGTTGCTTTTTTCTCAACAATAGATTGATAGACTCTTCATCAATATTACTAGTTGTGTTCCATCTTTTTATTTTTCCTTTTTATTCCAACATTCTGAGTGCCTAGTTGACTGGTGCTGTAGAATACATTTATAACATCTCTGCAGAGGGGTACTCCCACATAATGAATGTCTTAGATGCTACACAAAACTATATAATGGTGAGGGTTCAGTCTCGGGGCTCTGGGGAATGTGGAGTACCCCTTCATTGTCATTATTCTCAGGTCCACTCTGTCTTTGAGTGGTAGTACCTGTTAGGGTCCCATTTATGGATCAAATAGAACTGTTTAACTGTGTGCAAACAAATGACTGATGTTAAATTGAATTGTTAGTATTACATAGTGATACTTGAAACCATTTAACTGTGTGCAAGTAAAACTATTTGTGTTTGATAACAATACTTCTAGGAATTCAACTGTATGCAAACAAATGATTAATACTAAATGGAATTATTCATGTTAGATAGTTAAATTGTTTCAAATATTTCTATTTTGAAAAATTGAACTATTGGTGTTACATAGCAAAACTTCACACCATTTAATGGTATGCAAATAAAACTCTTAGTTTGAGCATATACATGAAACCACCTCACCATGTGCAAACAAATGATTAATACTGAATAGAATTATTAGTGTTTGATAACAAAACTTGAAAACATTTAGCTGTGTGCAAACAGTAGCAATACTTGAATACAAACAAATTAGCTCTAACTCATTTAAAGATAAAATTACCTATGAACTATTTACTTACAAATCGTATGTATAACCATTCAACTGTGAGCAAACAAATGATTGATGTTAAATTGTTTGTGTTATATAGCAATACTTGAAACCATTCATTTGTGTGCAAACAAATGAGCTCTAGCTCATTTTAAAAATGTTATCTACAAACTATTTTATTTACAGATCATATATATATAAAAGTAGAAATAGGGTTTCGCATCAAATAACTTACAAGGGCTGATATGTTATACCAACCAACCAACCTAACACTCTGGGTCAATATACTCTTCATTTTTATGATTATTTTATTACTAGATTTACTCTCTCTTATTATTGTTACTTTTTATCACTACATAACATATCAAGATATATTTCTGATTTATTGTAAACTTTTAGATTCAAAGTAAACCTTAAAAACTATATTCAAATTCTGAATGAAGTTGTTTACATTTCACATTGTGCTAATACCCCTGGGAAAGGTATGAATGCAACTATTATCTCTTTCTCTCTCTAGCTATGGGTAAATAGTTGGGCAGATTTGGCTCATTAACCTTGGTATGACTGATTTCAAACTAGACCTGGAGAGGGTTGGACTCTGCTAGCCCAAGACACTTTATATGAATAGTACCCACCCCACCACAACCAATTCATATTACAGAATTAGTCTTTAATCTTTGATTGCTAGAGACAAGGCAAGCATTTTTATTTTCATTATTAGGAAAGGAAAGACTAATATCAAATTTATTTTTGATAGAATAAATTGATGTATTTTCTTGTATGGACTGTTTTGAAAATTATTTAAAGAGTAATTTCTTTCTCACTCTTCTTATCTTGTGGAAAGAATTTCCTTCTCTTACAGTCAATGTTTGTCATTTCATTGATAAGAATCCTTTTGTTTGTATTTTATAAATTTTTCAGTTTACTGTTTCTTGCTTGCTTTTTTTTATTTTGTGTTATTACATTTTTAGAGCTTCAGTGGATGGGAACTGACAATAAATATAAGTTTTCTTAAATTTACTTTTGCTGTTATTTGGGTAATGTGAGGTGATATTGAAAAGTTCTTGGTTCAACCAAGAAAACAATGTTGATATTTAAAAAAAAAGATTTACACATGAGGGTGAGTCAAAAGGTAATGCCTTATTAGTACTGGAATAATTACTGACACAGGAACTTGTATCATACATCAAAATGAAGTTGGGCCTCTGTGGATCACATCTGTACTTCTCAACATAGTCACCATTTTTCTCAATAGCAATATTCCACCTTTGAATGAGAACATATATCCCTGCCTCATAAAATTCTGTTGACTGTTCTTTGAGCCTCTTCATCACTACAGTTTTCATCCTTTGTCACTGGTGTAATGTTTGTCTTTTAAACTCTTTGTCATGGGGCCAAAGAGATGATAGTCTGAAGTGAGACCCAACTTGCCAATTGATAATGTCCTCCTTCTGTATGACAATACTCGACCACATACAAGCATCAGGGCAAGGGATACAATCACCTCATTCAGGTGAACAACTTTACTGCATCCTCCATACTCACCAGATTTAGTGCCTTCATTTTCTTTTTTTTAGCTTTATTTTGAGTATAAAATAAGTTCTTAAATAAATTTGAAACAAAGAAAGAAAAAGAGAGAATGATGGACATTAGAAAGTCTTTGTAAACATTGTTTTGGATTATGCAGTATAAAATGTTTAAGAATTAAAAAAAAAAAATGAACTGAGGTAGATGCTGGTAGATGCAAAATAACTGTCTTTTGAACACACAGATAGGTCAAAGATTAATTATTAAGAAGTTGGGTGCATTCTTTGCATTTTAAATTGTAAGTTCTTTTCCTTTTATAGGTGGTCAAATTTACAAAATCCATATTTTGATTAGAAGTTGTGGCTGATAAAAATCCATATTACCAGTCTGGAACAGCAAGTTATTGGCTGAAACGAGAATTAATACTACGGGAAAAGTAATGTGATGAAATTGTCCACTTGATTTAAGTGGTGGCTAAAAAGAAGGAGCTGGAATTATTAGACTGACCCTTTTCTGCAGGGTCAGCCAAAAGCTAATAAAATGGAGTGCTTTTGGTGAGAAAAAGCCAGTTAACTGGTTGGTACTAGAGTTGATTAAGGCAGTTTTGATTTTACTATAGGTCTATGGTTATAGTATTGGGCTGAAATATAATAAAGTTACTAACAGAACTGAGTATTGATTTCAAGAATCCTTCTACCAATTCTGAAAGAACCAACTTGAGAATTGCAACATCCTAGAGAATTATGTTTTAATCATTTCCTCTGACTGAATATATTATAACAAGAGTAGTGGTTATTTGTCTAAATTTCTGAGATGAAGCTTGATAATTTTTCAAATTTACTGCATTTGGACTTTTTTCTTCATCTTTGTTATATTCACAATGTTTTGGATTGAAGTTTCATCCAGTATGTATTAGCCAAAATATGAATATAACAATAAAGACAATAGTCCAAATACACTAAATGATAAAAAGAGTTGTTATTGTTGTTGGTCAATCAAATCAACGTTTTTTTTTAATTTTTTTTTTGACATTTTGGTTCAAATAAAGGTATTGTACTAGCTTCTTACTCTAAGATATTTTGACAACCTCTCCTGTGACCTTCTTCAAATCTAAAGAACACAATGTGTGTAGACCAGGGTCATTTGATGAAGAGATGCTGAGGTCAGGAAGAAGTTCATTCTCTTTGATCATGACAAGTTGTGTGTGTCTTGGTGGTACTATATGAAGACAAAACCATGAGTAAAGTTTGGCTTTAAGAATGGAATCATCATCAAAATTTCAGTTCTGTCCAAGAACAAGAGATAAGACTCACATGCAATATAGTGTCACTAACAAGCTATTTTTGTTCTGATTGTAAATAGTGTTTGATTTTTAATAAGTCTGGTTTGTGTCTTGGATTTCAGGAATAATACTGTTGAAATTATAAACTCAATAATACTGTTAGAATTAATAAAGTTAAAAATGTTATTATGTAGAAATATGTACTCAAGTGTTACCTGTTATATGATTGTTTTAATGTTGGGAATATACTTTTGTTATTGTGGCAATTAACTTTTTATCATTTTTGGTCCACTGTACTCTAGCTGTCTCATCAGATGCTAATAAATTTAAATTAACTTTCATCATATTAGAGTAAAGAAAGCTTAAAATATAATTTGACATATTTTGTTTATTACAAGCCAACTGATACAGACTTTTACACACACACACACACACACACACACACACACACACACACACACACACACACACACACACACACACACACACACACACACACACACTATTTTTCAGGCTGACTGTATGAATTAAAAAAATTTTCAAATATCATTCACAATTTTCCCCCTTTTTTTCCTTTTAAGGTTATGGACGAGATAGTGGGTTTCACATGTCACAGAAAGGAATTAGTGGTGATGTGACCCCACCTCATGCTGTAGGATACAAGGAACCTTCTATTGTTCAGGACCAATTTAAATGGACTATATACAATGCTTCTGTTAATCTACCAGCTGTTCTGAATGACCCACGTTTAGCAAAGAGAGAAACAGACTTTTTCACAAAAACATGGGGTGAAGCCTTTGAGAAAAAAGATGTCCTACCATCACCTTATTTGCCTGAAATTAATAGATCTCATTTCGAAAAATATCTTAGCAGAATATCAGAAGTAAGTATTTTTTCAGAATTTAAATTTTTATGGCATTTTCTTTTATATTTATTTCATTAATGTTTACATTTACACATATTTTCTTTATGAAGTACATGAGCAAAAAAAAAAAAAAAAAAAAAATTGTCAATTTTTATTAATGTGGGAAAAAAAAGTTTGTGCAACTTAAATATTCTATTTTCAGCTATGGGTAAAAATAGTAGGGCAGACTGGGCTCTTTGGTATGGCAACTGGTCTAGGAGAAGGAAAATTCTGAATTCAAACCTGTTAAATTCTACTTAAAAATTAACCTTGTGTCACATCTTATTCATGACAGAGGGGTTGGTAAATACATATCAGTATTTCCTAAACTTTTACTGTTTACTATGCACCATCTTGACAGCTAAAAATGGAAGAGGTTTTTTGGGTTTCATTTTGTGTTAATGCTTTAAGAAAGGCATGAATCCATCTCTACCCTTCTCAGCTATGGATTGATAGTAGTACAGATTGGGCTCTAATCTTTGTATGCTAATTGATCTGAGAGAGAGAAAACTGTAAATTCAAATAATTTGTACCTCCTCCTGTCTCTGGCAGAGAGGTTAGGTAGTATATACTACAGTGTTCTTAAAATAAGATGTTAACCTCTAAGAAAGAATTGTCTTATTAGAAAATCTGTTACCATATGTGATACAAATTCATTATGATAAAATGAATGATCAGACATTTCAAATTTATGACAATTCATTAAAAAAAAATTGCTATATTTTTTGTTTTTAAGGTTGATGGATTTTTGGGTGTCAAAAAACAAAACAAAACCTGTTCAATTTTAAAACTGATCAGAACAAACTAATCTGGAACTGATTTTTTTTTTAAAAATTACATACTTTTTTTTATATTCTCAAGATTTAGTTGTTTACATTTGTATTTTTACTTTTACTTTTCTGACTTTATATTGTTTTTAATATAAAATTAGCATATTTCCTTTGATGAAATTATTTATTAATGCCTTGATATTTCTTCTTGTCTTTGTGTTAGTAAGTTGAGAATGCAGGAGCATTAGTTAATTGACATCCTTTCAGATTTGCTACTATAGAGAAGAGGAAAGATTAAGAAACAGAAAGTAAAGAGAGACACTAGGAGAGAGAAATTTAAGAGAACATCAATTTGAGAAGAAAAATAATAAAGAAAATGAAAGAAAGATTAAGTTGTGTAGTCTACTTAATTATCTGTTAAAAAATCAGTGATATATTTGAATTTCTAAAATACCATAATGGCAAAATTTATTGCTACTATGTTGTAAAATTAGGTTGTGTTTTATATATATTACAGCTAGCTCAGTAAAAAAAATAAGAACCAGTTTCATAGAAATTAAGGGTGAAGAAATGAGGTTACATCTAATAACTAAATACAGTTTATTTTATATATAATACAATATAGTTTAGAACAATAGGGATGAGGTTCAAAACAATACAAGTTAGGAAAATGTTAACAAGTTAATACAGCATGTGAGAGCCCAGAAATTAGTTTGGTTGACATGTTATTAGAAAAGGACGGGGAGAGGAAATCCACTGTAATTAAGATTAAGGTGATGGATGGGAATTTGTTGCTAGTACAAGAATTATATTATTTTCTTAATAGTTTAATTCATACAGATAAAATAATAGTTTGGTCAATGATATCAAAAAAAGGGTGAAGTATTTACTGGTAATCTTTTCTCTTTGGAGACTCTTGGAATTTAGATTGTCTTTAGATTTTGGTCGAAGCTTTGTTCTTGAATCAAGTATGACCAGAGTTGACCTCAATAGTATTCAGCTGTGGGTTTAGGAGACAACTGACTTGTTAGTACGAACTCCTGTTTATATATATATATATATATATATATATATATATAGATGTTTTTTGGACCCTCTAGAACCCTGTAGAAGTTTCTTGAGACTTATAGATAGTTCCACTCTATTTTTACGAAATCTAAAGGGTTTGGTAAAAGGGAGCTTTTTGTATAGTAAAAAAGGGATCTAGTAGCTACAGGTTTAAGTTAGATTTTGTATTTAATAGTATAAGGCGTAAAGAAGTAGGTGGAAGTATGGCCTCATAACACACACACACACACACACACATATATATATATATATATATATATATATATATATACTTATTTTCATTATTATTGTTATTCTTAATTCCTTCATTTACTTACCAGTAACTTAAAAAGTCACATGATTCACAAAGATGTTAATGTGTCCCCATTTGTATTTTTGTGCTCACCCTATTTTTTATGGTTATGACTCACCTGGCCCTTTGTCCATTTTTATCATCAGCAGTCTAATAATAGACTTTAACCTGTTTACTCATGTTGTTGAGGGCAGTAGATATTTATTGATTACATTATTCTGGCCAATAACTTAGTGAGTCATACTAACCCATATGTTACATGTTTACACACACACACACACACACTTGTGTTGCCTGATGTGCACATTTGTATGCATTAATAGTTGCACTGTAGTGATGCTCACACTTAACCTATTGGTGCTTGCATTAGACAGATTAGCAATTAGCTGACTGAAAGTAAATTCACTTCCTACTAATTTTAGATCAAGTTGTATACTTAAGGTTGTGTCTTATGATTTGTACTTCTACTTGCAGGTGAATTAGACACCAAGCACATGGTTTTCATGTTCTATCTTGACAGTTGAATAACTTTTGACTTATACCCTAGCAAAACAATGTTGTAAACTGATTCATTATTCTGTGTGCATGCATGTTTGTTTGTTTGTTGGTCGGATTAAATTTTTCTCCTGATAAATCTATAAATTGATTCTGCACTGGCAAATCTGATTTTATCATAGCAATATTAGTAATACAGATTTACAAACTGTATAGAAAGTAATATTAATTTTTGTCTCGTATTTACCTTATCTTTATTTCCATTAACTTTTATTACAACTAGTCTGGCTGTCATTCTATCCCTATTAGTAAACAGTATAGAGTGGAAATTAATGAAAAAACAAACTTTTCATTGAGACACACCTTCTTTTTTTTCTTTGGGAAGCATGTCTTAGTGCAATAGCTGCTCTACTGCTAGAGCTATGATAGCCAACAGGCTCAAATCTAACCATGTAGCCTTATTTTTTATTTTTCTAAATGCTCATAATTGCCATCTACATACACTAGTATTAGTAACTCTAAATTCATTATTAGAGGAAATATTGTTAATTGATTTTTTATTATTTTGTTCATTTTGATATCAGTTGATTTTTTTTTTTATTGAAACTATTCTGGGCTTTAGAATATACTGACTATATCCCCTGCAGGGGGGCGGGGTAAGACCCCCCCCCATAAAAAAAGAAAAGTAAGGTGTCGTGAATATTATCTTGAAATTTATCAGATAAAATATAGTTAATTTTTTTTCACATTAATTTCAGATTATTTTTATCAAAACTACTCATTATTTTAGTATGTTGGACAAATGGATTTATGTTTTTATTGCACAATTTTTATAAAGATATTCCTTGAGTTGGTGTGAATGAATTCTCTCTCTGTATCTTTAATAACTTTTCATGTGTTTCATTTTTTTTTTTGTTTTTAAATCCATGTGTGATTTAAAAAACTATTGGGTTGGTAAGAATGTAAAAGTCCGCTTTCCAGATGGAGACACAGACTACTTCGGTATTGTAGCACACCTGCTACAAAGAGATGCATTAGACCCATACCTGTTTATCATCTGCCTAGACTACATGCTTAGAACATCTATTGATATAATGAAAGATAACAAGTTTCAAGTTGGCAAAGAAAAGAAGCAGAAGATACCCTGCACAAACAATTACAAATACAGACTATGCTGATGACATTGTGCTTCTGGCAAATACACCCGCCCAAGCTGAAATCCTTCTACATAGTCTGGAATGAGCTGCTGCTGGCATTGGCCTCCATGTCAACACAGAAGATAGAATACATGTGCTTTAATCAAAGGTGAAATCTCCACACTAAAGAGTGGGCCTTTGAAACTAGAGGACAAGTTCACCTATCTAGGAAGCAGTGTCTCATCAACCAAGGAAGACATCAACATATGAGTTGCAAAGGTATAGACAGCTATCGGTCATATGGAAGTTAGACCTGACTGATAAAATAAAACATTTTTTCCGAGCAGTGGTCATGTTGATACTGCTATATGGATGCACTACATGGATGGAGAAAAAGCTTGACAGCAATTACACAAGAATACTGTGAGCAATACTGAACAAGTCCTGGAGGCAACACCCCCACAAAACAGCTGCTATATGGCCACCTACCTGCCATCATAAAAACTATCAATGTCAGACATGCAGGACACTGCTGGAGAAGTAAGGATGAACTCATAAGTGATATACTCTGGTGGATCCCTTCACATGGACGAGCAAAGGTAGGATGACCAGCTAGAACCTACATACAGCAGCTCTGTCCCGATGTGGGATGTAACCCTGAAGACCTGCCAGAAGCAATGGATGGTAGATAGGTGGTGAGAGAGGGTCAGGGAGATCCGTGCTGGTAGCGCGACATGAGATATATATATATATATATATATATATATATATATATATATATATATATAAGAATGTTTCTGAATATTTGAAAGTGTTAAACAATAATTATTAATTGTAATCATCATTGTTATTTATCACTTTTTGGATGCAGTTGGTTTTTCTCTTGCAACTGGATCCAGTACAATTGGATTAAGGGAATGGTAAGTGACTGGATTACATAAGAATTTTCCCATTCTCAGGTGGGGTAGATCTCTAATTTGGAATGACAACTTTCAGTGATACCTTTACTGGTAACAGCTTGCTATAATTGACATCGTTGCCAGATGAGCTGAGGATAGAAAACTATCTAGGTACAAGTCGCTTTTAGAAAGATTTCTTTTTGTATCTATTGTAATTGAAATGTCTTCTGTCTTAGGCCCCTGAACCATCTCCCTATTCGGCTAGATTGGTTTTTAAGATGGCTAGCCATAAGAACAAGCGCCAAGAGGTTGAATGACTATTTCAGGGAATTTCTCTTGGTATTCTTTGAGGCAATGCATCTTCTTTCAGCTGGAATTGTGAATCTGAAATTCTCTCACTAACAGGTCTTATTCATTGGAATATCCTTGCAGAGCCCATCCCTCTCCAGGTCTACAACTGGTTTGAATTCAGATTTTTCCTTCTAGACTGGTTGTCATACTAAAGTTAAATAGCTTGGTTTGTTTTACTGTTTTCCCATAGCTGGAGAGAGAATAGTTGGATTTGCATTTTCACCAAAAGTAGTGCTATGTGAAATGCAAACAACCACATTCAATCACTTTAACCCCCCCCAGCTATAGGTTGAATATTACCACTGCTGTTCTTCTACAAAGATGGCTTTAGCATTAAATAACTCACAAAGGTTGATATGCCATTAAACAAAGAAAACCTCACTGTTATGCCTGGAGTGCCTCCAAAATCTGAAATTACTTTCTTTAAAAATAAATCCCTTGTAGTTGTTTTAAAAAACAAATTCTTTTGTTATTGTGTAGGCAAACCATGGATTCCTTTGTAATAGAAAGTTTGCAGAGTTTTGATATTGTTATTTTGGAAATATTGGTCATTCATAAAACTCTGCAGAGAGGAGGGAAAAATGATAATTAGAGGATACAATGTACAGTGGGTATAGTAGGTGTTTATGACCTAGCTATAAAAGTTTTTCATTGACATGTGTATAAAAGTAGATTTTGTATAATTGTGGATGTATTTGGATAATTGGATCAACAGACAATTCTTGCAACTTAATGTAGTACACTTTATAGTGATTTCATTCAAAAGTTTTACTCTTTTTTAGATTGAGCATTTCCCAATAAAAATATGTTGTATATCATACCAACAACAAAGCATAACAATTTTCTGATTTTGGTATGGCTACTGTACAGTGGGCTTTGGCCAGATATTGGCTATTTTTGAAGATTATTTGCGTAATAGGACATCTGCATATTCTTATTCTTGACATTTTTGAAAAACATGTTTTTGTTTATTTATTTTTTTTGTTGTTGAAATGTTAGGGTGTTTTTGAAGTTCACAGTATTGAAAAATTAATAATAAAATTTGTATGTGTCAAATTTATCATTTAAATTATGGTGCAATCTTTAAATTAGCTTTCTGGCAGAGTTGTATGCAAATTTATTTACAAAATACTT
The DNA here is from genome assembly GCA_963585895.1 of Sepioteuthis lessoniana. Classification (NCBI taxonomy): domain Eukaryota; kingdom Metazoa; phylum Mollusca; class Cephalopoda; order Myopsida; family Loliginidae; genus Sepioteuthis; species Sepioteuthis lessoniana. The sequence goes on from CAUZXS010002078.1 coordinate 17,840, forward strand.
TAGTTTCCAAAAATATTATGATTGTTTTGACAGATATGTTTAATGATTTACAAATTTTACTTTTTATAAACTGGTTTCTTTTGGGTAAAAAACACTATTTTCTGTATATCTGAACATATCATGAATATGCTTAGATAGAACATACTGTTCATATATATATAATTTTCTAAAACAAGGATCTGCTTGGTATCTCTTTATAGTGATTTCATTCATTTCTGCCTTGGCTATTTGGAAAACATCCATAATGAAAATTTTCTTTAATTTCTTTTGATAGAATTTATGCTATTTCAAGACATTTACAAAAATATGATCATGACAAATTATTAAAACTAATCATTGAATATATTTCCTTATATTTGGGTTTTGGTCTATGTTGAGTATTGAAAATGAGTTTTGTGTGGTATATATTAACAATTGACCTTGTACTGGAATTTAAAAAAAAGTGCTTTTATTTTTGTGAAAAGTCTAATAAATATTAAATTTTTTCTAACATATAGGTATTTAGAGTTCATCAATGGATTCCTGGTAAAATTCTTGGTTATAAACATGTTCCCATTGTATAGTTTATTACATCTTTTGACAAATTTGCTATGTTAAATCCAAATATTTATGAAACAGCTAGTTTAGCCTACAATGCTTATTTGTCTAGTTTCATTTGTGAATTGTGCTGACATACAGACACCAAGTGCTAATATCCTTAGAAAAAGTATACATCCAATTATTCTGCCTATGGGTAAATAGTAAGGTAGATTGAACTCTAACTTTTGTATAGTGACTGGTCTTGTAGAAGGAAAACTTTGAATTTAAACCTGTTAAAAACTATTTAAAAAATTGACTTTGTGTCACATTCTGCTTGTTTTAGAAGGGTTGGATAAATACATGCTTGTATCATTTTTCATAATCTCTCATCAAAATTGATGTTCATACCAGACATGACATGTTATTTTCTTTGTTGTCCATCTATGAATATAGCACATACTTCCTAAGTTTAATCTTTGATGATTGTGCAACTAAATCACTTATGTTTTTTCATTTCTCAGCTCATCAGCTGTATATTAGCTTCTATAATCCTAGCATAATCCCAGCTTTTGAGGATATTTATTTTGAAATTCTCTGGTAATTGACAAACCCTTTAAGAGCTATTTAATGGTTGAGTGATATGATACTCACTTGGAATCATTTCTTAATTACTTGTAACCAAGTAATTTTATTTTGATGTTTTATAAGTGAAACTAATAGTTGTGAAGGTCAAGCTGCTTTTATTTTTTTAAAATATATAATTTAAAAAAATTCTAAAACATTTTATGATATTTTATAACTCTAACTTCAGTTTTTACTTATGTTCAAGAAATTTCTTTTTAAATCTATAAATGGATTTGGTATTCTAAAGTCTTATATATTTCAAGCTATTTTATAAGATTTTTTTTTCAAATTTTAAAGATGTTTTGAAAGTGCTCAAACATAATTTGAATGAATAATTCATAATACATTAAGAAAATTGGTAATTTCAGAATGTTGTACTATATAGTAATTTGGAAAAAAAGCCAGAAATTTTTACCTTGAAATAATCCTTTTACTAATGTAAAAAACAAAATAAAAACCCTAAATATTCTTGAAAATCATTTATTGAAGACTTTTAATTTTGTGACTGATCATACTATATTTTTTGTCTTGCAAGTTGATAAAAAAAACCTAGTTTTCAGCATACATGTTGATATCAGATAATATTTGTATAAAAACTTTCATTCACTTTGTAAATGTTAAAAGCATATAAAATATATTGGAAATGATTTTACTATAGAAATGTGCTGTAAACTATTTAATACACTTATGATTTATATATTTATCTGATGTGGCTTTACTTTGAATTAATTTCCATATATGTTCATTTTGATATTTAAAATCTAAATCATATATTATCATTTTTTTTATCACATGTCATTGTTTGGGAATATTTGTTGGGGTGGGTGGAGCCCCTATAGCATAATAGCTAACATGCTAGACTGTAACATTGGAGTAAGCAGTTCAAACCCTAGTTGTGCTATTCACTTCTGGATAAATAACCTTAGAAAAAGTATGAATATCCTTGTCCACATAGCTATGGGTTAAATAATACCATTACTGTTTTTCTACAAGGATGGCTTTGGCATAAATTAACCCA
>CAUZXS010002078.1:25000-67500 GCA_963585895.1 Sepioteuthis lessoniana
CTTGTTAGAGTCCTGTCTATGGGTCAAATAGATCTGTTTGGGTTTCATCTGTGGGTCAAATAGATCTGTTGAAAAATTATTTGTATTCGATAAGACTGTGATAAAAAAAAATCTTGAAAATAAAAACAACTACACAAAAAATGTAAATGTATAATAAATGTGATTCCTTAACCTTTAGGCATAAAATAACCCTGAATAGGTTGTTATGCCGTTAGAATCAATAAATCAATCATGAGGTGATGTAAAGATCCTATATTTAGCTTCATCATTTTCACAAGATGATTTTTAGGGATCAGATTTTTTTCTAGGTAGAGAGAAGAGACTATAATCAGTGCTTGGACTGGTTGCCATGTTAAGGTTTATGAGTCCAGTTTACCTTATTATTTGCTCATAGTTGGATTAATACCATTCCCAGAGGTATTAGTGCTATGTGAAATACCATTCCCAGAGGTATTAGTGCTATGTGAAATACCATTCCCAGAGGTATTAGTGCTATGTGAAATACCATTCCCAGAGGTATTAGTACTATGTGAAATACCATTCCCAGAGGTATTAGTGCTATGTGAAATGATAACAGCCTTGTTCTGTATTTGAACTCAGGTAGTTGAGTCTACTTACTGCAATGTTCATTTATTATGATGTTTAAAGGCAATGCTATTTAGAGAAAACATTGAGTGATGGTATATCTGCTGAATAAATGGCATTCTTTTATTTTGCAGTTCTATTTATGCTAATGTTGATATGTTGGTTGGATAAACATTGATATTTAAAAGTAATACACATGAGGAATGCAAATCATTAGTATTTTTTAAAGTCCATTAAAGGATTCAAGACTTCTAGGTCTGTAAGACATGGGAAGTGATGGATCTTAATCTACCATGATATATTGGCTGTGGGTTTTAATTGAGTTACTTAATCTAACTGAAGATAGAGAACATAGTCTGCTCAACTATTGTACCTATAGCTGTAGGAAGATATAGATTTTATTTGAAGATGTTAGTGTAAAATTAATTTGAATTCTGCTTGTCTATTTCATTTTCTATTTTGTTATATCACTTGCACATATTAGGGCTTTTATATTAAATAATATTTTAATAACAGAAAAATTATCCATTATTTTAACCTTTTGAGGGTGTTCGTCACTATATTCATTAATGTAAAGCTTACATTCTTTCTTCTCACACCAATTTGAATACAAACTTTTTAGTGATTTATAGTTTTGAATGTGCTGCTAATGAAGTTCTGGGTATTAACTCAGATTTTTTGTTTCTGTATATATGACTAATGTGAGAAAGAAAAAATCAGATTAACACATCCCACCCTAGCACAAGCAGAACTTGACCTTGAGCTGCAACAGTCTGTTTTCCAATTTCTTTCCTGACTATATGGGGCCCTAAAGAACTCTCATGCCTCTTATGTGGACCACCCAATTTAAAATACTTAAAACAAAAAACATGATTCTCGTGTCTGACTGCAAAAGAGCTGTTTATGATGGACATTAAAATTTAAGTCTTTCGTCCCATCTCAACAAGAGATCCTTCTCTTTCTATTTTATCAATTATCAAAATCTGCCTTGGCTTCCCAACTTGCTCTAGCTATTCTTTTGATATTCTATACACACTTGCATATCCCTGTACATACATACATATATGCTACCTATGCCCACAAACGCACCCACCTCCATATACATACATATATGCTATACCTATATACATACATACTCATAAACATGTTTGTATTTATATGTATATGCATTATTGTACCTATTTGAACTGAGGAGTAGAAGAGCTTATTATGCCACAAGTATTCTACATTCAATGAATTCCAATTTGTTGATGAAAGGGGATATATCATAAAATTCTGGTTCTTAATTAATTGCAGGGGACTCATGGATTAAAGACATAAATAAAAAGTGACTAATACTGTGAAAAAATCTCTTAAAGTTAAGTGTTGATATACTCTACATTGATTAACATGCATCTCTTACTTAGAACTTGGATCAGTTTTTGGTAATAAATTCATTTGCATTCTAATGATTTAAGACCTCTAATAAAACATGTCAATTTGTTTTTCCAAACTCTTTTTTTATCTTCATTCCACAGGTCATTCTCATATGACTAATTTTAAATATGGCTGCTAACCTATCAATTAACTGATGTTTATTTTTTAAAATTACATAGTGAGCTAGAAATAATTTATAATATCATGAGAGAAATTTTGAAAACAATAAATTGTAGAATAATGTTTAAATTATTCATGTAGTTTATCTGTTTATTAATATAAACTTAATGAAAAAGAACAATATTCTCCCTCATTTTTAGGGATTTCATGAAAGAATATTTCTTTTACTTTGCCTTTTCTTTTCTGTTTAACTCTTAAATTTTACAGTACTGAGGTTGTGAGCAGTAAACAACAGGAAGTTGTCTGTGGCTAAACACTGGTTATAAGTATTTTGATATCTGTGAAAAATATTGGTTTGTCATTTGGGTTTTATGGTATATTAACCTTTGTAGGTTATTTAATGTCAAATCAATTTGTATACAAATAATCAGTTCTATTTCAAACAATTCAGTTTAGCATAAGTATGCAGTTTAAATGTCAAAACAGTTTTATTTCAAGTAATTCAATTTAGCATAAGTATGCTATTTAGTTCTATTTAACCCATAGATAGGACCCTATCAGGTGTTACCACTCCGGGCCAGAGTGGACCTGAGAGCAATAGCAATGAAGGGGTACTCCACATTCCCCAAAGCTCCAGCATTACTGGAACCTCACCATCTGATTGTTTAGTGCCATATCCAGGACATTTGTTGGCTGTAGAATATTCCTCTGCAGAGATGCAGTCGGGGTATTCTACAGCCCCAGCCGACTGGGCAAGAAAAACATTGATTTGTGTTTTTCTTAGGCTTTATTATCATTAAAACCTTTGATGAATTTGTGGGTTATAACTTGTGAGGATGTAAGATAATTGAATTTTTTTTATTAATATACATTTTTTTGTTTAAAAAATTAATTTTGCCTAGTACAAGAAAAATGCATGTAAAAATGGTAATTCTAGAATACTGAGATTTTTTAGAATCCCTCAAAAAAAAAGTTTATGAAGTCTGTCTCAAAAGTAATGAGACTGAGTGTGCTGTGTGAACTATGGGTAAAAGGAGGATAAGTGGATTATGTTATCATCTAACATATCTTTGGTGTACATAATAGTAATATTAGCTTTCTGCAACCATTACATTTATTTTTCACTTGGTTTTGTTTACCCCTCTTTTTCTGGTTGTTTAGCTTAGTCCACTATGTAATGAATGATGAACAATAAGCAACGAATAAACTTGCAATTTTTGGTCTGGTTTGTGAAAACTCCCATCTTAAGCAATTTTAAAGGCTTCAGCAAGTGTATGGAGATAAAACCATGTTATGGACATGTGTTTTTGAGTGGCACAAGAAGTTCAAATGGATGCGAGGAGGTGAAAGATTACTCAAGTGTTAGAAGCCTTCAACAAGGAGGTTAATGCCAAGCAGATAAAGCAGATGGTGTATGTGGTAATCATTGGTTGACTGTTTGAATGATTGCAAGTCATCTGGACATGAAAAATGATTGTGCTTGGAAGATTATCTCTGAAGATTTGGGTATGTAAAAAGTCTGCACAAAAATGGTATCAAGACTAGTGAATAATGCTCAGAAGGAGTACTGCATGTAGGCGTGGCAGGAGATCATTGAGTGTCTTCAAATTGAACCAGATTTGTTTTGTAGAGTCATCACTAGTGATGAGACATGGATTTTTGAGTATGACCTAGAAACCAGGCGCTAGTGCAGTCAGTAGAAGTTTTGACATCATTGAGGCCGAAGAAAGCAAGACAGTCAAAAGTCAGTCATGCTGATCATGTTATTTAATGTGAGGTGCATTGTGGCAGGACAAATTTTGGCTGTTTTACCATGACAATACCCTGCTCTCAATGCCCTGAGCATCTGGTAGTTCCAAGCTTAGAGTAATATCACTGTACTGAAACAACCTCCTTATTCACCTAATCTTGCTCTATGTCACTTTTTTTCCCCCCCAAACAAAAATCATGTTTAAGAGAAGTGGTTTTGAAGGCATGGAGGTCATCAAGAGAACTGTAATGTTGAAGAATATCTCAAAAGAATCCTTCCAGCATAGGAGGGAAGGATGGGAAAATGCATTTCTCTTTGAAGAGGAAGCTATGTAGTTTGTTGTTTGAAATTGAAATGTTTGTAACATCAGTCAAGTTACTTTTCAGACATACCTTGTATATTGTTATGTATTAGGAATGTAAAAAAAAAAAAAAAAAAAAAAATTCTAAAATCTAGTGCTGGGTAAAGAATGGTAAAGTCAATTGACCAACCTTATCAGCAATCTGAGAGTAAAGGTAAAAATCTAAAAAAAAATTGAGACTTCTTGATGGGAATTACTCTAGTTGAAAATACTGATGCAGTTTTACTTTTTTTTTTTTTTTTTTTTAATAAAAGAAAGAGAAAAAAATGGAAAGAAAAAAGTAATTAATCGTATTTCAAATATGTTTTTAAAAATGTTAATTCTTTTTCAGAAATACAAAATTCATATTCAGAGTATAGAACATATAGCAAAACAACAAATTACAGACAGATTGCATTCTGGTCCTTTAAAATGTATAACACAATTGGGTAAGTCTTTGATTTTTTACTTTGAATTACATTTTGACTTTTAGGAAATTACATAATTTTATTGATGACTTACATACTTGAGTATGAGGAGGAGCAATTAGTATAACTGCTATTGTTAGAGAAAATAAAATTGGTGGATGAAGCAGTTTGCATTTCACTTTGCACTAATGCTCTTGGGAAGGCACGAATCCATCTATTCTCTCTCCACCCCCAGTTATGGGTAAATACTAGGGAAGGCTGAGTTCTTTACCTTGGTTAGACAACCAGTCTAGTAGAAGGAAAACTGAATTCAAACCAACTGTACTTTGTTTAAAAATTGACCTTGTATCTCATCCTACCTGGAGGGGTTGGGTAAATACATACTTATGAGTATAGATTTTGAAGTATGTTGAGGAAATAGGATTTTGCCTCTAGAATTCAAACTCTTCAAATTATTGGCATTTGTTATAGCTTATATTTTTCTCTATTATGCAAATGTAATATTTAAGCATAATATATATTTTCTTTTCCATGAGATGTAGGTGTTCTCATACTTAATAGTATGGAAAATAAAATCTTTTGGTAGAATTCAAATTCTGAATGTGACTTTCTGTTCAGTTTATGCTAATACTTTTGGCAGAAGGCATGAATCCATCTTTTTTTAATCACAGGTATAGGTAACATAACAGAGTAGTCTCGTTGGCAATCTGTCTTGAAGGACAATTCTAAATTTAAATCAAGGTAGATGGTGGACTAATATCTTCATCCTAAGTGGCACTGAGAACTGGTATCAAATTCTCATGATTCTTTCATGAATATATGTTCAGGAAGTGGACTAATCCTGTCAAAGAGAAGCTTATTTTTCTCTTTTTCTATATTTTCTTAATTTTGTCCAGAAATAAGATAAAAAATTATTAGATGAAAAGTTTTAATTATTAAAAAAAAAAAAAGAAAAGATTTTCAGAATATATTGGAAAAAGTTTAGATTTCTTTTATTTATCATTAGATTTTAAGTGCTGAGTTTCTTGGATTACTTTTTTTTTTTTCTTTTTTTTAAATACTAGGAATCATTATTAATTTTTGTTTTCAATTAAATTTTACTTGAATCTTGCTAAACAGTATTTATAACATGTTTTGTAGAGTCATCAAAAAGGTCATAAAAATGTTTTTATTTTGCAGAAAAAAATCGAGCTGATTTAGACCAAGTACCTAAAGTAAGTATGGCTGATACAATGATTATTTTTATTCATTTTTAATTCTTTTTTTGTTTTTTTAAAACCTAAAATAATTTTGATTTCTTTTAACATTCCCAAATTTGTCTGCTTTAATCAAAATTTTGGGTAAAAGTTGGAATGTGAACATTTCTTTATTTGTTGATTCTGATTGATGTATATTACTTTAGGATATTTTCCATACTTTTATCACTTATAAATGGCATACTAAGAAATCAAAATATGCCACCTCCCAATTAATTTCTTATTAGGTTCGAAATATAAGCATTTGTTTTTAAAAAGGTAAAAAAAAAATTGGCACTCACTCAACTTCAGGCTAAGCAACATTACCCACTCATTAGCAAAAATATGACATTAAACAGAGAAAATATCTGAAAATATTGTTTTGCAGCAATTCCCTTGATTTTGGCGAAAATTGATGTATGATATTAAGATACATTGCTATATGACTTAAAAAGACAGTTACTTATATTCTTGAAGCGTGAGCTACTCAAACTTATTCCACTATTGGATTTTTTTTTGTCAATGCTGATTTTGCAATAAGCTGAAATTGACAGTCTACATATAAGAAGTTTGGTTAGATAAATCCCTTTCCTGGAGAAGATGGTAAAGTAATTCCTCAAAACATTTAACAAAATAATATATAGGGGCCTAATGTGATCCAAATTCTGTCTCCAAAACTTTGAAATTTCACCTAAAGAAGAATCCTGCCTCCCAGTTGAGAACCTTATCTTTGATGAAGAAGCATCATTAATTTTGACTAGTTTATCTTTTATTGCTTTTTATTTCAACCTTAAAGTAGTTTACATTCTATGATTTTTATAAGGATAAAAATAAAGTAGTAACTTCTAATAGAATGTGAACTTCTTATCATTATTGTTTTAAAATTCATCAACATTTTTCTACTGCTGTTAAATTTGTATAGGTCCACTATAAAATAACCCAAGTAAAATTTTTATACAACATGTATAAAGAAATAAAGATTTTAACCGGCTCTTTGGCCAAGTAGGTTGAGTGTTTGCCAATGGTCTGGGAGACCTGTGTTCAATCTCAGGTCACATTATACCAAAAACTTTAAAAATGGTACTTGATACCTCCTTGCTTAATACTCAGCAATATAAAGTACGTATCAAGGTTAAAGTGGAGCAATCCAGGAAAGGGAGTAGCGCCTCCCCTACATCTCGGTGTACTAGCTATTAAAAATGGAGCCTTCTGGTCGCCCTTGACTACAGTCACCAACTTATTACTTATTTGGAAAGAACCTAAGTCAGACAATTTGGAAGTGGAAACGGATGACATTTTCAAATAAAAGGACAGATATGATAAAATTTGATGTTTTATTTTTTTTAGGGAAAAAACTGTTACATTTTTGTTTACTTATAGATTTAAGATTTTTATTTTGATAAAACTAGTTAATAAAATTTTTCTTTCAGGTCTTATCTTTTAATAATGGTTGCATCAATTTTTTGTTAATTTTAGATTTTTATGCTGCCAAACTTTTCTTTGGAGAATCCAGACACATTTTGTGCAGTGTTTCCCTGGACACAAGTTGAAGAATCAAAACCAGATAAAAGTGGCAACAGACAATCATGTAAACTCTTACAAGAAAAGGTAAATAAACCAAAAAAATTTCTTTGCATTTCTTTTTCTCCTAAAAGTAAAGGTATATATTTGGTGGTAGTATGTGCTAGTCTTGAAAGATCATAGACATGTATGGATCTAGAATTTAAATCCATTTTTCTATCTGAATCCTTTTAATATCTCATTCTATTTTAACTTTTGGTGTCTTACTTAATGAAAAATACCAGTTCTGCAGACTGTGGAGCACTCCTTCATTACCATTACTCCCAGATCCAATCTATTTAAAAATTATTGATAGGACCATGTACAAAAAACTTTTAACTACACCAAAAATAAATGTACAATGAATGTAATTCCTTAACTTGTAGGCATGAATAAATCTAAATTGGGTGACATGCTGTTAAAATGAATCAATTGATCATTAATGAAAAAGAATTTCATTTGATAATCTATACCAATTATAATTCCTACTCTACAATCTGTTTTAGGAACATAGTATAATATACTAAAATGCCAATATAGAATAATATACTAGAATGGCAAAAAATCAGATTGGCAAAGATTATAGAATTCTTTGAATAAAACAAGATATATATTTTTTTAATTCATAAAATAAAGACTAACATTTTAATCAAAGAAAAAATAGCTTTCATATTTGTTTTAATAAGGGGGCTTAAATGTAGTTTTTACTTACTAAGCTTTGTTTAGTCTGTTACATAGGCCTCAGTTTGCTTACAATAACCCAATTCCTAAGTGGTCCCTCATTTCAGAACTGAACACTCTACTTAAGGATAAAGTATACTTCTTGTATACTTCAATTAGGCCATTGCCCTAATGAGTAGAGTGTCTGCAATGGTCTGGAAGACTTGAGGTTCAATCCCAGGTTGAGTCATTCAAAAAATGGTACTTATAAGGTAAGGATCAAGAGTAAAGTGGAGTAATCCAGGGAATGGAGTAGTGCCCTCCCCTACACTTCAGGTCACCCTTGACTAAGGTTGCCAACTTTACTTTTACTTATACTTCTTGTTGAAACACTTTGATTGTTAGAAATATAAAGATAACTGTTTTTTTTTTAAATGATTAAAATGAAACAAACTTAACACTGGAAAAAAACAAACTCCACTACTAAAAAGAAAACTTGTCCTTTCTGTAATATGCTATGATGGAAAAGTTCTAGACAGTTGATTATGTCACCAGCTTGTAGAATGCTCTTAATACACTATATAATGAAGAGTTAAGATAATTGTTAGCTTGTCAGTGCATATTTCAATGATTTGTTAAAGTTAATAGCTCAGTTATATACTTCACATGATGTTGGAGTAATGTTGAATGGTACCAGATGTTGTAAGTGAAATGAGATTAACATGACATTGAGTAGTAGTAGTACTATTTGAATTAATAAAGTCTTTGTTTCTATTAAGATACTCTTAAGTATCCCCAATATATATATATATATATATATATATATATATATATATATATATATATATAAAACAAATTAATAAAATCACAAGAAAACTAGTTACACAGAAACCAATGGAAAGAATGATGTCAGCAATGACTAAGTGATAAAAATCCCCTAACGTGGCTTCAAGCAGACCAAGATAAAAGATAGAAATTATTAAAAAATGAAAATGGGTAGGAAACATAGTTAGAAGAGAGGATAACAGATTGTGTAAAAGATGTGTAAGAAATATCACATATTGTAGAAAAAGACTTGACAGAAGATGAAGAAATAAAATAGAGGAGTTTTCTGATTTAATATATCAATGGGGTTTGTACAAAAAAGGTTGTCATAGAAAGGAATTAGGAAAATTCTTTGTCTTGTAATGAACCCAAAATGGCTAATGAAAAATATTTATAAAAATAAAGCCTAAAATTGTTTGGGAGGAGAAAAAAAAATAAACAAAAAATAATCGTATCCCTCAATACATATAAAGAAAAAATCTTAAATTGAAGTCTATAAGAATTTAAAAAAAGCAAAAATATCTAAAATGAATATTCATTTAGCATTATTATCAGTTTTCATGATGGTTTATGCCAAAAAATTCCAATTATTTAAAAAATTATTTTTTAATACCTGATGAAGTCATACAGGTCTCATCATATAAATAAATTGTTGATTGATTTTAATGGCATGTCAACCTATCTTGGGTTATTTTATGCTTAGATTTTTGGGAATTGCATTCTCCTATTGAATATGAATAATTTTAAACAAATCTATTTGACCCATAGATGGGACTCAAACAGATGCTAACACTCCAGATCAGGGTGATGTTGTTGTTTTTAAGTGTAAGTTTGATTGCTGGGCACAATGGAAGGAAATGGATTCCGTGATTTGTTTTCCCTACCGACTTTCCTCTTTATTCTCCATGTTATTATGTGTCCTCGTCACTTTTCTTCACTTGCTTTGTCTGTCTGTCAAACTGGCAGTCTGCAGAAAACAAAAAAGACACCTTTGCTACTGGCATTGCTCCTTTTATGCAATAAAATTTGCATGTGACACAAATCTCATCTCATCAGAAACAAGACAGGTGTTCTATAAATTCCTCCTCCAAAAACGACTGAGTTTTTTACCGCTGGCACTTTACATGCAAGACACGTCGAACTGAAGTAAGTCATCTCTCTTTATATCACCGCTGTATATGCCAGACAAAGTCTGGTTCTCTTTCTGTGAGAACATGGTACGCCTTCATTTTCATGGTTCAACTCTCATTCACCGTCACAGGTGAACCTGGGAGTAATAGTTTTGAAAGGGTACTCCCCAAGCCCCAGATCACAAGAACTGGAACATGCTCATAAAATGCAGTTTACTTTCAAACTCAGGACACTCCCTTTGGTCTGGAAGAGATTACTTTGCTGTACTAGATACAGTCAGTATATCATTAGCTCCAACCTTTTGGGTTTTATGCACAATACTTGTTTTCTTGATTTATTTTTTAAGATTAAAACAATCCTTAGCTGTTATTACCAAGTTATATTATTATTTATATTTTTTAGAAATAATCATTCTTAGTCACTATTCAAAATCAGGATTATGATGTCATTTGTTTTAAAAAGATTGAAAAATGTTATTTAAGTTCACAGTGGTCTGTGGTCAGACATTAGCTGTACCAAGATATGTACATATTCTTATTCTTCAATTGTAGGGACAAACACTTTTTACAAAATTTTGTTTCTATCATTTTTTATTGAAAATTTAGTTTTGAATTCTTTTTTAAAATGATGGGATCTTAATAATTTCTTTAAAGTTATGAGAATTTATACAAGAATTTAGTATATACATAATTTTTTTTATAAACTCTGAGATTTTTGATGTTGCATTTGCTGTAAAAAATCTTCAATGTACACAATGTTATCTTCTCTTCATATTGAAGCTTTGATTTAAGTTAATAGATGGATGCAAACTTCATGATATGGGTGTCCAGAGTATGACACTAAATTACATCTGGTGGTGTAGTTCCAGTTCTGGAGATTTGGGAGTATAGAGTCACTCTCCATCACTATCATTACTCCCAGGTTCACTCTGACCTGGAGTAGTTGTACCTATTAGGATTCCATCTATGGTTCAAATAAGTCTAAAAATTATTAGTATTAGTTGAAATACTTGATATCATACAGCTGCAAATAGTTACTTGAAGCTATGATTGTTTACTAATGTGGTCCTATACCAGTCCTGGTACTTGATTGTAGCCATAATTCTGTGACTACCAAATGCATTTCTGGCTTGTTGGTTTTTTGACTCTGTCTGTGTTCACATTGTGTTTGAAAGGTCCACAGATGAGGGAATGACTTAATCTATCCGGGACTTCTTCTGATGGTTGCAGTGGTTTGTTAAAACAAGTTGCCTGTGTATTGGCAACTTGAAGACAAAAAAACTTTCCATTAACAACTATTTATTGAAACACAATGGTGTGACAATAATATATGGAAATTGTCACTTTAGTTGTATTTGTGAGACAGACAAACAGTGTATCTGGCTGGTGCAGTCTTTCTATGTCACTCAAATTTTTGAAGAATAAGGTTTTTACTGGAGAGGCTTTGGTTCTTGGAGAGGTTTCTTTTCTTGTTCTTCTGTCTTTGGTTTGGACATCAGATATCTTCTCTCCTCTAATCCTTAAAATATCTATTTTTATAGAGTGTTCCTCTAGGAACAAACATTCTTCATTGGCTAACCAATCATAGATGATTTTATATTCTACTTTTTGATTGGTCAGCCAATCAAATGCACTGATCTATGTTTGTGGGAAGAGTATCCCTTCCATTTATTAGATTTTAATTGATCATCTAATCAAACCACAATATAGGGGCTTGATTAATTAAAGGTCCCAGCTCACACCTTGTGGGTGGGGAGTATCTCTTTTCAAATTAACCAAAACAAAAATCAAAGATCCAATTAATCTATTCAAATATTTGACCTTTTAACCCCAACAGGTGTGCTAGAGAGGTCATGATTTAAAATTGGTCTGTGCACTGACAAACCCAAGCCTGCTTTTTGTTTTGACAGTTTGAAAGTTCCATTAGTACTAGTCACTCACTGACCTTTTAAATTGACTTTTGAATTTCTTTCAAAGTTAACAAGTTTGTTTTATCTTTTTATAAAAGGAAAATTACATTTAAAAAAATGCATCATACTCTCCATAAGTTTTTAGTACCTGTGAATACTTCATATTGTCATATCATTTATTATTAGTTACTTGAAACCATATAATTGCTTGCAAAATATTTGTGTAAGATAGGAATACTTGAAAGTATATAACTGTGTGCAAACAAATAATTGATATGAAATAGGAATAATTACTTTAAACCATATAATAATGTATAAATTATTAGTATTAGATAGGAATTCATTCCGGTTCATTGGCCTAGTGGGTAGAGTGTTCACCAATGGTCTGGGAGACCTTGATTCAATCCCAGTTCGCGTCATACCAAAGACTTTAAAAATGGTACTTGATACCTCCCTGCTTAACATTCAGCAATATAAGGTATGTATCGAGGGTAAAGTGGAGCAATCCAGGGAAAGGAGTAGCGCCTCCCCTACACCTCGGTGTAGTAGCTATTGAAAAGGGAGCTTTCAGGTCGTCCTCAACTACGGTCGCCAACTTTATTTACTTAGATAGGAATACTTGCTACCATTTAAGTGTGCAAACAAGTGATTATCTTAGTGATTTTTAAGTGATTTAACAAAAAAAAGAAAATTAGCGGATTGTTAAAAACATAGTTATGGTCATAATTAAACAAATTTTAACATTAAAAGAAGTTGATCTGCTGTAAAACAACTAAACCAAACCCAACCATTTATGATTTGACTGTGGATCTTGATATTCTGAAGTCAGTAGTTCATGAAATTGTCCCTGCATAGCTGGGATATCATCTCATCAGGTCCCAAAGTAATTGGCTTAAGAACAATAGACTTGATGCCATATTCTTTGAGGATGGTGTTTATGTGTTATGCACTAATGGGTCTACTGAAACAATATCTATGATGGCTTTGTGGAAAAGTAGCATAGTAGTGATGGTAATGTATGCACAATGTTTTAGTTGTATAAACATATTGGTTTAGTAAAAGTTTATACCTTACTTTTGGTACATCTCTTCTACAAAAATTGAGGAAATATTGTCTATTATTGCAATATAGTTTAAATAATATATTAACATATTAGAAGAAAAAAATAGTATTATCCTTAGTTTTACAAGGATTTCACTAAAAACTACAATAATACCTCCATTAGGACTCTCTCTCTCTCATATATATATATATATATATATATATTAGGAAAGCATAGATATAGCCCAACGAGTTCATAGGTGAAAAACTGACTGTCATCAAACACCATTGACTCTGTCTATGCTACCCTAACTTTTATATATCCTGTCACTGATATTGAGCACTCTTTATTTATGAATATAGAAAAAAATGTGTGTGTGTGTGTATGTAATATAACAGGGTATGGTTGTCACTATCTCACTTGGTGGGTTTGTGGCAGACCAAATGCAGTATAATTTAGAGAGTGCTCGATATCTGTCATAGTGCTTTTATATAATGGGAAATGATGAATATATATTAGTTTTTATATGTAGTTTGTGGGTATATATTTTTTGTCTTATGGTTTCCTCTGTTGCACCTATGTACCGCTTGACTAAGTTGTTAGTTTTTACAGTGACTCTGTACACTACATTTTTTTGTAGGCAGTTTCCTTGTTTGGGGGCATGTTTTTTTTAAATCACTATTGTTGCATGATTGGGGAAGTGTTTGCTTATTAGATTTTGTAAATCCCTACTTATGTTTGACATTATGCTTTTGTTGTATGATGGATTGAACCAAGTTATATTTTTATTTCAGTGTTTTGGCTTGTTTTTTGAATACACACCTCCAAAAAAACACGCACACATAGTGACTATCATATATATGACCACACACAATAATACGCATATATAATCTACACACACACACACACACACACACACACACACACACACACACACACACACACACAAAAAGATTTATGCACAATCCTAATATAAGCATTTTTAAAAAATTTTTTACTGTATTTTTCAATTTTTCGAAAAACTTTCCTCTGCCTGATGCTTGTCGTATGAAGACGGGATGAAACAAGTGGTTGCAGATAAGCATCCATGCTATTTAAATATATATATATATATATATATATATATATATATATATATATATATATACATACATTTATTAGATACACACACATCTAAAAATGCTTGCCCAGGCAGCTGGGGCTGTAGAATACACCGACTGCTTCTCTGCAGAGGGGTAAGACTTCCCCAACAAGTATCCTGGATATGACACTAAACGATCTGATGGTGAAGTTTCAGTAATGCTAGAGTTTTGGGGAATGCGGAGTACCCATTCATTGCTATTGCTCCCAGGTCCACTCTGGCCCAGAGTGGTAGCACCTGATAGGATCCTATCTATGGGTTAAATAGAACTAAACCGTGGTTTCAAGAATTTACTGTTTTTGCATTTAAACTGCGTATTTGTTAAACTGAATTATTTAAAATAGAACTGTTTTGGCATCTAAACTGCATACTAATCCTAAACTTAATTATCTGAAATAAAAGTGTTTTTACATTTAACTATGCTAAACTAAATTACTTAAAATAGAAGTGTTTTGATATTTAAACTGTGTATTGATGCTAAACTGAATTGTTTGAAATAGAACTGTTTGTCTAAACTGAATAGCTTGAAATAGAAATGTTTTTGACAATTAAACTGTACTTTCACTAAACTGAATTTTTTAAAATAGAACTGTTTTGACATTTAACTGTATGTAAACCAAATCTGTACTTATACTAAGCTGAATTGGTCGAATTAGAACTGTTTGATTAAACTGAATAGCTTGAAATAAAAATGTTTTTGACAATCAAACTGTACTCATGTTAAATTGAATTGTTTGAAATAGAACTGATTATTTGTATAAAGATAGATTTGGCATTAAATAGCCTTCAAAAGTTGATATGCCATAAAACCAAAACAACCAATCAACCTAAAAATGCATTTGTAGTCCTACAGCATATTGTGACGGCAAATTGACTAAAATCCCAAAACGGGACTTTATTTTCGCACGTGTGAAGACGGGGCAGGTTGGCACTTGATCCCCTATAGGATATGTCCTCATTCAGAGTTTTTCTCTCAGGCATATAAGAACTGGCATATTACGTGAGGGATTAATTTAGGACCAGACTGACCGCTGCTGGCAAGGGGTTCCAAATTTCACACTATCACACACCCATGAGGCCGCTAAACTTCCTTCCTCTCGACAATGGAAGATAATGAGCCTATAGGTTTTAGTCGTAATAATATTATATTGTAGTAGTCGGCAACTCCGGTTTCCCGTGTAATATTTTAGGAATTAATAGGACAATTCTAAGCAAGATAACATAAGGCGAATAGAAGCTAAAAAGGAAATGTGACAACAACAAATTTGTAGTAGAATGGCAAAGAACAACATAGACCACATGGTAACATAAAAATACATGAATTCCTTTACTACAGTTATATATACTTTCAAAGTGTCAAAACATATAATAATTGGACAGTCCACGAATATAAATGTCTTTTCTTGACTTTTGTCTTTCTTCAAATTGAGAGAGAGAGAGAGAGTGGTATACAAAATTTGGGTATGAAGGAGAAATGTCCCCAAAGTTACTTATCTTATTTTACGACGGGGTTCCACTGGAGAATCTTTCTTCTTTCACGGGCTAATAGACTTTGTTCTATTTTTTTACACTGGCTTGAAGAACCTGGGGTCCCTCATGTCTCAGAAATTCTTTTGTCTTCAACCTGGAGTAAAATGGCTATGGTTCGTCTGCCCGCTACGGACCCTGCTCAAAAACTAATTTTCTTACTATTTACTTCCGCTGAGGGGAGGGAGTCCCCACTTCCGTTTTGGGGTCCCGGCCAATCATTTGGCTTCTCTCTTCTTCCTCTTGGTGTCCGGCGACCTGGGTAAGGTCACCAAGTACCAACATCTGTTTATCCCCTCTGTGACCTACATTCTTCCTTAACGGTCACTTTTTTTGACGGCTTGATACTGTCAATTCAAATACAAGGAGTAGTAATTTTATCTCCCTCCTCCCAGTGGGATATCGCGTGACAATATATAAATAAGTAATGGACATTACAAAATGACTGAAAAATTCAGACACTCACTCTAACATCCTCCAAGCACTTAACTTTAGATAACTTTAGTTGGTATGATATTACACAGTCATTTAAATTAAAAGGCAAAAGGTTTTATTCATTAAAGTCTAATGAAAAAGTCTATAAAATAAAATTTAGGTGCTCCATGAGAATATGCATAAGTGTGCATCAGTTTCTTATATGTTAGTATCATAATCATATTTCTTACAGAAAATATTGTGCTATCAATCCTTTTAAAATATATGTTCTCATTATGGAATCTCAACAAGATGGAATGGATTCAGACTGTGTATATTTCAGCTTCTTTCTGGAGCTGATTAATGTTTTATATAAAAATAATATCTACACATAGTAATATTTCATCAAATTGTGAAGTTTGGAGACTCAACTCACTTATTCTAGAGAGTTTTCCATTGGTTGAAGCCCCTATTAAAATTCCTCTTTGATATAGTGTGTAGCTACATTGTTGCATTTCTTTTAATGACTACCATATTCTCAGATCTTCCTGTTTTGATAAATTTTCAGCTTATGAAACAAGAAAAGGTTTCTTAGAGCTAGATTTGATGAATATAGAGGATACTACATGTGCACAATACTGAAACCAGAAATAATATTTGATTTGATGAATATAGAGGATACTGCATCAGCACAATGCAGTGTTTTGCCAAAAACTGCTGTAGGAAAAATGTCATGAATTGGCACTTGTCTAGACATCATCATTTTATTATACAAGTTGTTTAGCTGTTAGCATGTCTGCATCTAAATTAAAAAAAGAATTTAATTCAAAGATTGTCTCAATCCCTTTTGATCGTACTTCATATAAATTCTGTTGTACATTTATTATAGTATTAGTTCATTTGTTAGTTATTTTCATTTATTTATTTTTTAATAATGATAACCTGATTTACATTGGGTGATTCCACTATTGATATAATTGCAATCAAATAATACCAATATCTGTTAAATGTTTTTCTTTTATTCTTTGTGCAGTTAAGCCACTATTTAGATACTGTTGAAGTACAAATTGGGGAGCAGATCTCTATACGGTCAGAGGCATTCTTCCATGCAATGACTTCCCATGATGAATTGCAGGATTATATGCAAGTCACATGTCGAGCAATCAAACAACTCAGGTAGGTAATGTTCTCGCATGCATATATCTAATATACATATTCTAATTTATATGTAATTATTAAGTTCTTGTGGTGCAAATTGAAATTTTTATAATTTTAGACATAATAGAATTGATTTGTGAAAAAAGGTAAATTGAACCATGTATGGTGACAGCTTCTTTACCTGCAGAATATGTGCTACTTTCTTCTGATTCACTTGGAATATTTGCTTGCCTGATATTTTGAGCTCTCAGATTATATCTGGTGATGATCAGTTGCAATTATGGATGCAAAAAATTGAATACAAATGACATTTCTTGTCTAAAAATCTCAGTCCAAAGCAGCAAGTGATTATTACACTATAACACACTAAATCAAGATAATGAATGGCTACTATATGACACTTGGTGAACTTGGGGATTCTCCTGATGAAAATATTCAAACTTCACCAATCAATTTTTAATCTAAACAAAGTACTCTGATTGGTCAGAAGTTGGATAAGGGTTAAATCTAAGATGTGGTAAGTAGAAAAAACAATCTACATAAAAATTGAGAATATTTTTATATTTATCTGTTTATTGAGTATTAAAATGTAAAGTTTAAGTTTGGTTTAGTTTGTTATTAAGGTCTTTTGGATATTAGGGTTCTAGATGTAATATCTCAATACTTTCATGGATTTCTAGTATTGATGTAATAGTATTAGATATGTTTTCTTTTTCTCTATTTTGGTAAATGTTGCATCTCTATTAAAGTTGTTGTTTGTTTAGTGGAAATGTTGCTCAACTGGGAATAATTTGTAAAGTTTGTTGTGGCTATTCTTCAACTAGTACCATTTTCTGTAATTAGAAATGATTGACTCTAATGTAAATAAATGAATTATATAACAAAGAGAATTTCAATTACTTTTTGTGTTCTTGGTATTTTTGCAGGGATAAAATACATGCACTTGAAGAGACATTGGCTAAGGGCTCATTAAAAATACTGAAATTGTCCAGATCTAGAAACAATTATGCTAAACTTCATAATAAGGTAAGTGAAGAAGACCAGACAATCTACTTATAAAGTTGAGATATGTCACATAAGGCGTCTTTATTTATCTTTTAATGTGATTATAAAACAGAACTTCATAGATAGTAATAAAAGAAAGTTATTCTAGTTTTAATATTTTTCAAGTTTTAAAAGTGCTAATTGTTGTTAGACCATGATGCTGATAACTTTTTAAGCATCTGCATTAAAAAAGGTGCAAATAAAAACTAGCATTAATTTGTCTATAATTGTCTTGAGTTTGAAGTACTTTATGTGCATGTGTATCATGTGACTTTCCTAGACCTAAATTTTAGCCTAATATTAGGGGATCACACTAAACATGAGATACACACTTTGTGTGTATAAATAGTTGGCAGAGGCTAGGCTTAGGCCACCTGGTCTGCCTTCAATTTCCAGCTGCAAAAGTCAAATAGTTCAAGATAGTATTGGATGATACTAGTATATGGTATGAAAGGATTTTTTATTATATTGTATATAAATTGATAATTAATACTTTATATAACTTGATATAAATTTCTTAATATTTCCCATATAATCTTAATAATTTGCAGTACTGATAATTATGTACATCATCAGTACTAACTGCCACTATTTCGAGTTCATTGCTCGGTAAAAGAATTTCCCAATTCCTTCTATGATATTCTTGATTGTGCTTGTCCCTCTGCTGTGTCCTATCAGTAAACTACACTATTTCATCTCTCTGTCTTCTGTTATGCTTTTTATTTCTTGGGCACCATTAGGCTAACCTTTTGCACCTTTCCTTTCTTTTCTAGCTATGTGTTCTCTCTGATCCATGTCAATTTCTTTTTATCATTTAGACTAATTGTTAATGTTGCCCTTACACACACACACACACACACACACACACACACACACACACACACACACACAGGCATTCTGATAAAGCTAAAATACTAGTAAATAATAATAGTAAGGAAAAATGTTTTTCGATATTTTTAAAGCTATAAGATGGCAGTTAAAACATTTAAAAGTGCTTGATACAACTAAAAGAATTCAATCAAAAGTAGATCTGATTTAAAAAGATTTAAATTTACTTTCCTGATCCACTCATTCATTGGATGAAAGAAATAAAGCCTGAAAGTCTAATTGGTTATATATATGTATATATGTTCTGAAATGATATATAAGCTTTGGTTTTCTAAACTTTTTTTTTTTATAAATTTTTTTCTTTTTAACCATTTCTAGTTAAAATTAATATCAACTGTTCATCAAACCCAGCCTACAATACAGCTTCTGTTATCTACTAATGAATTTGTTGGAGCACTTGATCTCATTTCTACCACACAAGAAGTTCTATCACAAGAACTGGCAGGGATTCATTCTTTCAGGTATGTAACAAAATTGTATTCATTTTATATCTATGTTCTTTTATGTACTAATAATACTATACAGATTTTATATCAATGTATTATACTGATTTTAGTTTATTTTTCTGACTTTATATTGATTTTAATATACAGATTTTTATATTAATGCATTATAATGATATTCATATATTATACAGACTTTATATCATTGTTTTTATTTTATTTTGTCATGTGTTTATTTGTTCAAAAACAAAGATTGTTGCCAATGTTATATGGCCTGTTGCATTTTTACTGGTTGACATGTTGAATAATTCAGTTGCTCTTATCCTATTGTTATCTCCAAACAAATTGTTCTTTTATCAGAATTGTTCTTCATTATTATTAATAATATTTTATGAATAGTATTACCCTTCATCTTAATTCTAGTCACTACCTTTTATCTAAAAAAAAAAAAAAGACAGAAAAAGATAAAACATTCTGATGGCAACCTTCTCATTTTCACAGCATGTGTGTTCATAAATATTTTTCTTTACATACAAAAAAAAAACTTTGAAAGAAAGACATAATGTATGTGTATGCTCTAATAATTGAGAGTAGGTGTGATTGCAGTGAATTTATTTGTCTATAGAGTCCTTTGTCCTGTTTTGTATTTATTTCTAAATTGGAGAATTTAAACTTGTACTGACTCGTTAAGACTTTATATGAAGGAAAAGTGTAATACTGAACTGAAAGTAGGGTAAATGGCTCTTATCAGTCATCTTGAAAGTAAGTGTGATATGCATATATTTTCTGGAATAACACTGATATATTCTCTAAAATATTTTTTTTTCATTTCCCTTCCATACCTATTCTTCCAAAAACAATTCAATAAAAATTCAAAATAGAAAGAAAAATAAGAAAGGGAATTGCCTTCTTGGTTGGGGGACTCTTTATTCATTAATATACCAAATTACATTATATATTTGGACTGATGATTGCATAAGCAAGAAATTAAGTCACCAAGTGTCATTGACTCAGTGTCTATGCTATCCTAACTTATGCTCTATCACTGATATTGAGCACTCTTTTTGCTCAGGCTGCTGAGGGGTAAGATTGCTTCTCTGCAGAGGGGTAGCCCCCCCTCCCTCCACACACGAGTGTTCTGGATATGACACTAAATGACCCTAATGGTAAGGTTACAGTAATGCTAGAGCTTTGGGGCATGTTGAGTACCCCTTCATTGCCATCACTCCCAGGTCTACTCTGTCCCAGAGTGGTAGCATCTACTAGGGTCCTATTTATTATCAAATAGAACTATACTGTGTACTTATGCTAAACTGAATTGTTTGAAATAGAACCGTTTTGAAATTTAACTGTGTGTAAACAAAAAACATAATCTAATTAAGGAACTTATGCTTTACAAGTTCAAACTGGGCCTTAACACCACAAAAAACAATCAAAAACATTTGTTGTGAAAAAGGTGAAGGTGCAGTTATTCATAGTACAGTATTCACTTGGGTTGCAAGAACCTCAATGATTGGGCAAAGTGAGGTATGTCTAAGACTGTATTCTGAGGCTGTGGTTCAAGCCATAGAAGCAAATTCAGTGTGTACCACTCAAGCTCAGCATCTCATAGTCCAGTGTAATTTGTCATCTTCACAACTTTGGTAAAGAGATCTACAGCTGCTGGATTGTGCCTTGTGACTAAAATATTTCAAAACTTTTGACTCACACTTGTAATTCAATGTTCAGTAAAGTTATTATTTCAATTATTTGTTATGCCTCTTTGGGCATCTTCCCCTTTTACTATCTTCTCATTGCCAAAAAGTTAGGGATCATTCATTATATGCAATATATATAATAAAAAATCCTTTTTGTGGCTAAAAATTATGGGTTGTTCATTACATAAAGCCCTTTATTACTAGAGTATACACAGTATATGATATATATAAGTTTTTTACATATTTGTCATACAACAATAACCCTTTTCAGATAACAAACCTATGAAAACTCCTATTAATCAACATAGAATACTCCAAAAATCTTTTATTCCATGTTATATATATATATATATATATATATAAACTATTGGATTAATTTCCGTTTTCTCTGATAGATGTGTGTGTATATATATATATATATATATATATATATATATATATATATATATATATATATATATACTATTGAATTAATTTCCATTTTCTCTTATATATATATATATATATATATATATATGGTTGAATCATAAATAATTTCAGTTTCAGTATAATATGGTTTATTCATGAATAATTTGCCAATGATTTAATTTCAATCAATAGTATATTTGTATTCATTTCAATTTTCTCTTGCTGTTCATCAAATAGCTAGTTGATTCCTCTTAAGTAAAATTCAGTTGGTTTCAAGCTCAAGTAGCTTTCTACAAATGTTTTCTCCTGATTTTCTTGAAAATTTTTTTGTCATTCAGAGCATTTTGATGGAAATCATTTAGTGATTTAGTGATTTAGTGGCTGATTGTGATTTAAAAACTCAAGATGAACAATACTGCAGTTATCCCACTATATAACAGCATAATTTTTCTTCCATAAAGTTTCACCTTTGAGATAGGCTGTTCGGATTCATTCTTGTCAATCCATTGCTTTTTGCATTGAACTTTGTCATAAGATGCATTTTTTGTTACTTGTAATGATATTCTTGAAAGAAGATATGTTGCTATGGATCTTCTTTATCCTTCTCACTAAGATTATGAGAAATCCAAATACTTTGCTTGTTCTTTTTTTCTATCTTTTTCAAGTGGTGAAAGATTGTATATTGGGATGTTGAGATCAAAAACTTATTCTTGTGTACTTTTGAGTGGATTGCATTCCTCTTGCAATTCTCTTTATGCATTTTTTATCAAGATCTGATGAGTGTTCTGCTTTAGGTTTATATCTTAATGACATATTGCCAGAATAAAACTTTTTGAAAGTCAGTTTTCAACTAGGTGCTCAGTAATGACACCTTGACCATAGATATTACAAATTTTCTTATCCATTTCTGTTGTATTTTTGTTATGCTTAAACTTCCACAACATTACATGTCAAATATGTACAGACTGACTGACTTCCAACTTATAGAGAGAGAGAGAGAGAGAGAGAGAGAGAGAGAGAGAGAGAGAGAGAGTATTGCTCATAAATAAGTACTCCACTAGCATTATTTTAGAAAAAGTAAATTTTTCATCTCTATATATTTTCATGTAGTCTGATTTATTTCCAGTTTTTCCCATATATATATATATATAGTCATCCACAAACAGATCTGTTTTGTTCTATCAGAACTCATCAGTGTGGCTAGACATTAGCTTCCCATAGCTGGGATCGAAACCCGGTTGATTCAAACATCAAGCCAAACTTCTAACCATTCAGCCACGAGAAGCCATTAGCTGTGAAGTAAATTTTAAACGGTTATGAATCACAATTACTATTGTTTACATACATCCGTTCAATGGCTACTGAGACCTCAATTCATATATGAAGAGGCTTGCAATGTGTGTGTGTGTGTGTGTGTTTGCCAATGGTCAGGTAGACTGGAGTTCAATTTCAGGTCAAGTCATACGAAAGACACAAAAAATGGTACTTTAGAGGATGATTTTATTTGCAGAAATATTCACCAACAAAATATTTCAGTGTTTGGACTTTCATCAGGGCAGTTAGAATTATCAAATGAAGCAAAGACGATGAGAAAGTTTTAGAACATTCTATTTGATAGTGTTCTGTTTCAAATTGGTGTGATGTAATTAGTGTTCTGAAAGTTTATTAATAAAAAGAAAAAATAATAATCTATATCACATCAGTCTATTTATATATGTCAAAAGAATATCTATGTATGTTTAAAAAAACAAAATACATATCACATAAATCTATCATTTGATTATCTGCTTATCTATCATTTTTGTAGGTCTAAATACCAAAACATTCAATGTTGTCAAATATTTGTCAAATATTTCTACAAATAAAATCATCCTTGGAAAGCCTTGTTTTTTTTTTAATCGCTATATATATATATATATATATATATGTGTGTGTATATATATATATATATATATATATATATATATATATATATATATATATATATATATATATATATAAGAACTTTTGCATGGTTTTTAATGAAATGTGTTGTCTACAAGAAAGACAAATACTTAGTTTCTTTAAATATACTATTTAAAAACTATTCAAAATATCAGGAAGAAATGTATATTTTCATAATAAAAGAACATGAATTATATAAAGTAATTTAATGTGATACTACTATTCTATAAAAGTAGATTAGATGATACATCTATTTTATTCATCATATAAAATATGTATGTGAATGGTTTTGTTTGCTATAGAATCATATACATAAATTTGTATGATAGTATGTTTAGAAATTAATATTTTGTAAAATGTTTCCTGTTGCGAAAGAAAGAGGACCCTCACTTTTTTGTGATAACATCTGCAGCTATCTAGAAAAAAAAAAAAATAGATATGAAGTTTAAACATGTAATGATTATCATTTATTGATCTTTGTAACATCTGGGGAAAAAATTTTCCTTTCCTTGAATCTTGTATTTTATTAAATTGCTTATGCATGATACTGTATATATTTCAAGTGAGCATATGAAATTGATTGTTTTTAATAGAAGTATGTTATTCTCAATATTGCATATAGTTTTGATGAATAAGGTTGTTTTGTGTAGGTTGCAAATTATATTGAATTCTCAGTTGAAGTTCTTTCATTATTAACCTTTTGCTAGTTTTTCTTCATTCTATTGTTGCTTTTTATCACAACTTTTTAGGTTAAATATAACTCCAGATCTTCATACCATATTTCCTGTTTTATTTACTGTTTAGTAATCATTTCAATTTATTTTATTTCTTAGATAAAATCTTTTCATTATTAACCTTCTGTTAATCTTCTCTTCCTTTTTATTGTTGTTTTTTATAACAACTTTCCAATTTAAATATTGTATCATGAAATCAAGAAATTGTTTTTAACAAATTCAGCAACAGGAGATTAGGCTAGATGTGGTGTAAATCTACAATCATATTGCGTCCTTGTAAAAAATGCAAACAGCTTTCAAATAATATATAATTATCTTAAAGGTTTTATGCTAAATCACACACAAAAAAAACCTCCAAAAATGACAGCTGTAAATTATTTCAAGTTTATTTACTGAAATATATTTATTGATTCAACTTCTTTGCCACGGGCAGGATGTGACACAAGTTCAATTTTTAAACAACATACAGCTGGTTTGAATTCACTTTTCTTTTTTTTTGACTGGTTACTTAATAAAAGCTAAAGAACCCTGTCTGCCCTATTATTTACCTTTTAGATATGTGGAAAAGCAATAGATTCATGTCTTTTCCAAAGGTATTAGCATGAAATGAAACACCAACAGCCTTGCCCAAGATTTGAACTTAGATTGCTGATTTCATTTTATACAATGATAATTATGCTAAGTGCATCTCCTCCTGAAATCTTGGTTGACTATATTTTTCCCAAAATGTTTTGTATACATTTTAAATATGAAGTGAAAGGGAATGTGAATAAAAACAAATTATACACTAAAGACAGAAGACAGCTGATTAACAATGATATAGTGGGCTATGGCCAAGCATTAACTATTTTTGAAGATTGTTAGTGTAACAAGACATGTGAATATTCTTATTCTTGAATTTTTTAGCAAACGTTTTTAAAATTTTGTATTTGTCATGTTTATACATAAAAATCTAAGTGTTTTGAAGATGATACTCTTTTTCAAAAAATAATAGTAAAATTTGTATGTGCAAATTTATCATTGAAATTGTAATGTGATCTTTGAAATAGCTTTCTAGCTAAGGCATAGGCTGATTTAAGACAAATTTAACTCTGTAGTTCCCAGAAATTTTCTGACTTTTTGAACTGAAAGGTTTTGTAATACATTTTTAGGACTATTTTAGTAAAATTTTATTTTTTATAATCAGATTTTAAGGTAACACCTTTCAAAAATGCCCATTGGCAGGGAAGGGGGTTGAAAACCCAAAATATTTTCTGTATATCTGGAAATATGAAAATACCTGCTGTTTATCTTGCATTGTTGTTGGAATTTTTTTTATCTACCATTTGCTTTTCTAGCAAATGATAAGTACTTTATAATTGATTATTAATATTTTTACATTTTGTATTGATTTTTAAAATACTGTAACTTTAGCTTGTAATTTTCATATCTATAAACTTCAGTATTTACACCAGCTGTTACTAATTATTGATAGGGAAGATTTTTGGTCATATCTTCAAATTCTTGAGAGGACAATTCATTTGATGAAATGTGGTCTATTAAAGCACTAAAAGAAACTCAAAAATAAATTTTTTTGGTCAAAATTGAGACAGCAGAAATTTCGACTTTACTAAAAAATCACAAAAATCTTAAAATTTGAATTTTTTGTAATTTATCCTACATATATCCTCTTTTTAATAAAAATCATAATTAATCCATGAACTAGAAAGTAAGAATCAAGGGTTCCATTATTTTGAAAAAAGATGAGTGGGTGAATGAAAAATGTTAAAATCAAGGGGTAAAATAACTAAAACACAAAATATCGAGTGAAATCCAAATAATAAAAATGTCCAACTCTTCTTAAAATCATTGTAATATTCTGTTAATGACACATACCAGTTATCAAGTTCAAAAAAGCCCAAACAAAAAACACAAATAAAATTTTGGTTAAATTAATTCTCTTTCAGGCTTTTCAAATGCTTTAGAATCTATATTTCAGCTAACTACTTAGTTTCAAGATCTGGGTTCAATCCCAGGTCGAGTCATACCAAAGACTTTAAAAAGGGAACTTGATACCACCTTGCTTAACACTCAGCATTATAAGGTACGGTTCAAGGGTAAAGTGGAGCAATCCAGGGAATGGAGTAGCGCCCTCCCCTACACCTTGGTGTAGTAGCTATCGAAAAGGGAGCCTTCGGGTCACCCTCGACTATGGTCGCTAACTTTACTTACTTACTTAGTTTCAGGGGGCAATACCTGCTTGCTGGGTTAAGTTTATTGCTTGCCACCTGAAACATCCCAAAAAATGGAATGCTGATGAGATCAAGCATTTTTTGTGATGGCAGTGCATGAGTCTCAATTCGTGTATGGTCCCATCAAAATAAAAATGACTTTGTGTCAAATCTAACAAATATCTAGAATCTGTGTTTTTGTTCAATAGGTCCAGAAAATCATTGTTTTCTTGCTACCAATTTTATTCATGATCAAATATTATTTTCCTTTGGCTTTCTGAACTCTTGAGGAATATATTTTCAGATGTTAATGTCATTTTCATTTTAACAGTTATTAATGGCAGTATGGTTGATTCATTAAATTATTTTGACCGCAATTTCTGCAAAAAATGTTGCAAATCTATGCACTGTATTGTGACACTGCATAAATAATTATCCCTGGATGAGAGTTCATTTTATGCGCATGTAATGTTGAGGGCAGTCTGGCACTGACCCTCCGCAAAATAAGTCCCAGTCAAGACTCCTATTTCAGGCATATGGTAAACTGGCAAGTAATGTGGGGGTTAATTTGGGGCTAGACTGATTTCCGATGCTGGTAAGGGGGTTTCTGATTCACTTTCACTTACCCCACCAAGTCCTTCATTTTCATACCCCCTCAGATATTGGAAAAATGGACTTCGAGGTTAGAAAATATCAACTGTAGTCAGACTTCCAAAATTCTCTTGGTATGTTTTAGGGTGGCGATAAGACATTTAGCGAGAATTAATGAAAGCAATATGAAGCTGAAACAAATATGTGCAAAAGAAGGCGACTCGATAGAAGAAACAACATAACTAATAGATTTCAACACAAGGGTGCATTTAAAATATAACAAAATTTTAATAGGCGATGACCAAACAAATAATGATAATATTTAAGAAACAGTTCCTTTTCCTTTTCTCTTTTCTTTTTAAAATACCGGCTATATTAAGCCAACAGGAAGCATCAGACATAAATGTCTTTCAACAGTCCTTTTCTTCTTTCTCCTTTTTTTTCTTTCTTTCTTTTTTTCTTTCGTTTACTTGAGAAAATATCTAAGTTGCTGGACTGAAGCATGTAACAAAGTTCATTCACTAATTTGCTAATGATGAAACAGAGTCCTTTCAGTTTCTCTCTTTCTTTTTTGAATACATATGATTTCCCAATATTCAGGAAGGGTAGAAGGAAAAACAGTTTAAGTTGTACTTATCTTTGACAAGGCTTAATGTTCAGGTTCCTTTCTGTCTTTTTACAATGAGGGACCTCCCGGAGTTTCACTGAATTTTAGCACGTCTTTCAAACACTGACTTCTGTCCAGAACTAAAGATTTTTACGGGAGACTTTCCCTGGAGTTAGCTGCGAGTCAGCTTATCTTTCTATACTGACTTCTGTCCTCAAACTAAAGATTCTTTTCCAAATTTCTCTAATGGAAAAATGGCATTTTGGCGCTAAGGATCTATGGGCCAATCGTTTGACTTTTTCCTTCTCCTACTATTTCATCTGGTCATGATACTCGAGTGACCTAGATTCCTTTCTTTGTCCAACAGATTGCAGGTCATGAAGTGCAGATAGCTTTGACCTTCCAATTAATTTTAGTGCCTGTTGATTCAAACACAGGGGTAGGGGAATTGACCTCCCCTTCCCTCTCCTGGTAGCATACCATGTCACAGTATCATTTTTTTTTTTTCAACTGAAAGAAAGCAACACATTGATTAAAGTTTGAAAACATTCTGAGGTTGTTAGCAAATGGTCAAGTACCAGAGAGGTCAAAAAGGTCTGAATCAGAATTCATTCTTAGAAAAAATGAGTAAGTCTCTACAATGAATTAAAGTATAAGTTTAAAAAAAAAAATAGAAAAAAGAATATAATTATATCAGCAAGATCATAAACATCACTAGAAATGTATAGTTTTCAAAGATCTTTTTTTTACAACAATTACCTTAAGTTATTCAAAAAATTTTTTGAAGTAATTTTCTTTTCCACCTTCAGACAATGTGTTCAGTGCTGCTATTATTAAGATGAACCAAGTTGACTATCTATTCTACAAAACATTGAAATTGGCTAAAATCAAACTAAAAAATTGAAGTTTTTTTATGAAGCCTAGAATATTATGTATTCTTTCATTGTATTAAGTACCTTCAGTAGAAATAATGATATTAATTCACCATCTGCTGAAGATATTTAAATATATATATATTCCATTGAATGATAAACATGTACCATATGGTTTGACATTTTATCAATTGTTCTATTGTTTCTATATTTTTCAGTCTTTTTTTCTTTTTAATAATGAGTTTTTTAAAAAGTACATTAGAAGAACAAATAAAATTATATGGAAAATTACTGATTTAAATAATTAAAAAGAAATTTACATGATCTCTGTAAATTATATATGATAAGCTAAAATGAATTTTTAAAAAAATTGAGATAAAATCTTTTTTTTTTTCAAAATGTATGTTAGCACTCCCCCATTTGCTATTCTATTTTTCCTGTGAAAGTAATTTTTTTCTTCTACTCCTGCAAGGAAATTTTTATTACATTCACTGGGAGTCTGTTGGTCACATATTCTAAAATCAAAATATTTCTTAAAACATGGTGGGTATAATGGTTATTGTAGAAAGAGTTAAAATCCTTGAATAGTCTACTTGCATTTCACTTTGTGCTAATGCCCTTGGGAAAGGCCTGAATCTATCTTCTCTTTCCCTAGCAATTACTCTGACTTGCCTGACACTTTATTGTGCGGGTGAATGAATAATATTGGCTTGGTTCCTGGGAGCCTTCATCCTGTACAATACCTGCTTTGCAGGGCTGAGTTTATTGCTTGGTGCCTGTAGTGTCCCAAAAGAAGAATACTGACTGGACCAAATATTTTTGTAATGGTCATGCATGACTCTGGAATTGTGTGTGGCTCCCTACTATAAATTACCTTGTGTCAAATTCTGACATGAGGAGCTGGCTTAATACCTTCCACCTGCAATGAATAAATAGTAAAGCCGACCCCCATTCCCTTGGTTTGTACCCAGGCAAGAAAAGCTGAATTCAAAACCAGACAGTGTAGTGTGACGTGGTATGCCACTGAGAGAGGAAAAGTAAAATTAATTTCCCCTACCCTTCAGTGTTTGAACTAACAAGCCTCAAGGACTGAAGGTCAAAAGCTACCAGCACTCCATGACCTATAATCGGTTGGACAGAGAAGGGAATATAGGTCATTGTAGTAGAACAACCTGAGGAAATAGAGGAAGAAGAAAAAAGCCAAAAGATTGGCCAGACCCTTTAGTGCCAAAATAATACCTTTTCGTCAGAGGAAATTTGGAAAGATCTCTTTAGCTTTAGGACAGAAGTCGGCGTGAAAAGATGTGCTGATTTATAGCCCAAAACTCCGGGTTCCCTCGCCCGCAAAAAGAATCTTTAGTTCTCAACCATAAATGAGTGAATGGACTTAGATACTTTCTCAAGTAAAAGAAAGAAAAGAAAAAAGGAAAGAAAGAAAAAAAAGGAGAAAGAAGAAAAGGACTGTTGAGAGAGACACTTGTGTTTGACTCTGCCTGCTGGCTGATAGTTAAAAAAAGGAAAGGAGAAAAGAAAAAGAAACTGTTTTTTTTCTAAATCTTATTCTTTGTTTGGTCATCACTTATTAAAACTTTGTTATATTTTAAATGCTCCCTTTGTGTTGAAATCTATTGGTCACGTTATTTATCTATCGAGTCGCCTTCTTTTGCACATATCTTTTTCAGCTTTGTATCACTTTCATTTATTCTCGCTAAATGTCTTATTCGCCTTAAAAACATTACAAGGGAATTTTGGAAATTTGACTGCAGTGAATAATATTTTGTTTTAACCTAGAAGTCCATGCTTTCTGTTATCCAAGGAGGTAGGAAAACGAAGGGCTTGGTGGGGTATGTGAAAGTGAATTGGGAACCCCCTCGCCAGCGCTGGAGATCAGTCTAGCCCCAAATTAACCCCCATATTTGCCAGTTACCATATGCCCGAAATAGGAGTCTTGACTGGGACTTATTTTGCGGAGGGTCAAGTGCCAGACTACCCCAACGTCACATGCGCATAAAGTAAACTCTCATCCTGAGATAAATATTTATGCAACATCACAGTAGTGTCAGCAACTTCACTCATTCAAATCTACTTGTTACAGAAATAATGGCAACATCATTGACATGGTGTGACTGTGATTCTATTCTTTACAAAGAAGTTTACAGAATCAGCAATATTGCTCAAATTTAGTTCTTATGTAAGAAGTACACTTATAATTTCTTAGAGCTTTCTTTATAACATCTATATTTTTCAAGTATAGAATAAGATCATAAAATAAAAACTCAACTCACTGTTTCACATTGTCCCTTTTCTGATGAGCTAGAATTTAGCACATATTGAGCTTCAGGGGAACTTGTTTTCAAGATGTGTTGAATACTAGCTCATGTAAATATTGACAACATGATATTCTGAGTTGAGTTTTTATCCTGTTTAATTATCTTATTTTATACTTGAAAAATTTGGTGATATTGTTCTACATTTTTGTGCATAAATATTTTATTCATTAAAAATGCTTTTAGTGTTAGCATCAAATTTTCTTGTCTGTATATTTTATTATAGGTAACATACAAAGATTTGGTGTTGAGTTTTTTTATTGGCCGTTTCATGTTGGAGAAGGAGTTCTCACAACTGCAATTGAAGGCAGTTTAGTCTCTGACCCAAGTATGTGTACTTTAGACTATTGTTGGTCATTGTTGAAGATGTGGGTACCACTACTATGCAGTTGTGAGGATGTCTTCTACAATCAAGGAAATATATATAAATGGAGTCTCCTATCATGAACAATAAATGAGGGCTAGCAGTGGACAACAGAATGCTCCACACCAATGCATATTATCTGGGATGATTGTGAAGGAAATCTGGTGACAAGAAGACATTTTCTTGAGTGTGACATTTACACAGCCTTGGTGTGGGCTGCAAAGCCACATCAACAGATGAAATTTGTTAAAGCAGGATTTTGATATCATCTCTGATTCAGAGCATGGTGATACTGATCATGGTGCTTCAGTCAACTGTCTTCAAAACCCTTCAACTTAATGAACTATGCCATGTCACTCCTTTTGATCTGATGCTTGATCTTCCTAGGTTTCAAGATCAAAGTTAAAACACTTCAAATTGTCTTTCAATTTATCTTTGTAGCACAAGAGTGGACATTCACTTGAACAGTTTTAGTTTGGTAGTTGTCCATATGGCATCTTCTTTGGAAGCCTATTCTGATTGATTCTCACAACATGACCAGTCCACCTAAGTTGTATCTCAGATAAAATGGTTTCATTGTTAGTGATGTCATTACATTTCTTCAGTATTGTAATATTCCTGAATTTGTCATTCCAATATATATATATATATATATATATATATATATATATATATATATATGTATATGTATATGTAATTTAAAAAAAAATTATTTAATTTTCAGCTTTAGGGCATCTTTTGGAAAAAAGTTTATAAAAAAATCTTTTTAAAGACATTTGAAAGAGTTGTTAAGAACTGATATGCCTAGAAAGAACTTACAAAAAAAAAAAACAACAATTGGTAATGTACCATATACATTCCTTAAATGAAGATTAATTTTTAGTATTCAAGTGTTTTTAGTTGACTGTTTATTATCTCTTTGAACCTGACTCTCTCAAGCTCATAGCCACAGTATATCTGAGGTAGGAGTCAAAGGTTTGTTTCAAATTAGCCATAACTCTTTTAATTAAATATTTAACTTATACATTTATACGGGGACACACTTATCCATTCTCTTTCAAAGCAGGTGTTTTGAGGGTGGTTTAGCTTAATGTTAAAGCCACTTGGAGTTGGAATTTGGAGATGTTTTTTCAATTTATCTGTGTGTGTGTCCAATTAATTTTTTGTTCCCAATGTTTTCTATGATGATGAATTTTGCATCTCTGTTGAAGTTATGATCTTTTAATTTGCTTTTGTTTTGTTTTATGGTATATCAACCCTTGTGGGATATTTAATGCCAAATCTATTTTTATACATATAAACAGTTCTATTTCAAACAATTCAGTTTAACATAAGTATGCAGTTTAAATGTCAAAACAGTCCAATTTCAAGCAATTCAATTTAGCATAAGTACATAGTTTAGTTCTATTTGACCCATAGATAGGACCCTATCAGGTGCTACCACTCTAGGCCAGAGTGGATCTGGGAGTGATGGCAATGAGGGGATACTCTGCATTCCCTAAAGCTCCAGTATTACTGGAGCCTCACCATCAGATTGTTTAATGTCATATCCAGGACACTTGTTGTGGGAGTCTTACCCCTCTGCAGAGATGCAGTTGGTGTATTCTGCAGCCCAAGCTGACTGGGCTGATCTTTTGAACAGAAATGTTCTATGGGGAGTAGTTTATAATAATCTATATATTTGATTCTGTGTTTTTAGTTATTCAGTCTAAAATGTTCATTCTGACTTTACAATATATTGTTTTAGGCAACATATGCAATCTAGTTAGTAAATTACATTTTTGATTCTGCAATTAAAATCATAGTTAATTTTAAATTTTCTTAGTTGTGAAGCTAGGGAATGAGTTGGTATATTTAAGATGATTGCAGAATAGGTTGTTTTTAATATTACATAAATAACAAAATTTAGTGGATTTTATTTTGAATTTCTGATGGAATAGCAGCGTCGAATCAACCGAAAAGGACATCGAAATGAGGTTAACGAAAGCATGGACAGCTATCAATAGGCTATCGATTATATGGAAATCAGACCTAACCAATAAAATGAAACGCAGTTTCTTCCAGGCAGCGGTCACATCGATACTGCTATATGGATGCACTACATG
Organism: Sepioteuthis lessoniana; assembly: GCA_963585895.1. Classification (NCBI taxonomy): domain Eukaryota; kingdom Metazoa; phylum Mollusca; class Cephalopoda; order Myopsida; family Loliginidae; genus Sepioteuthis; species Sepioteuthis lessoniana. Next base: position 58,476 of record CAUZXS010002078.1, read on the forward strand.
GACGCTAACAAAACGGCTGGAGAAGAAGCTAGATGGCAATTACACAAGAATGCTGCGTGCAATCCTGAACAAGTCCTGGCAGCAACACCCCACAAGACACCAACTGTACGGCCACCTGCCCCCTATCACGAAAACTATTCAAGTTAGACGAACCAGACATGTAGGACACTGCTGGAGAAGCAGAGATGAACTCATAAGAGATGTACTCTTATGGATCCCCACACATGGCCGCGCAAAAGCAGGACGACCAGCTCGAACGTACATTCAGCAGCTATGTGAGGATACAGGATGTTGTCCTGAAGACCTACCTAGGGCGATGAACGATAGGGAGGAGTGGCGAGAGAGGGTCAGGGATATCCGTGCTACCAGCGCGATATGATGATGATGAGATATATTTACCAAACCTCTCAACCAAGAGCAGGATGTGAAACAAGTTCAATTTTTAAGCAGATTAAATCTAATTTGAATTCAGTTTTCTTTAGAGTGGTTGCCTTACCAAGGCTAAAGAGCCCAAACTGACCTATTTACTGATAGATAGGAGCTGCAAAATGAAACCCAAACAGCCTTATCCAGTATTTGAACTTTGGTTGCAGATTCCATTTTCTATGATGATAACCATTACACTAAGAGTGCCTCTTTATTATTTAGTATATTGTTATTTCTTATCATTTCTCTGAGGTTATTTGATTCTTGAAAAAATATCTTTTACTTGGAGTTTAATTTCAAAATTTCTAAATGGTTCTTTATTATTTGAGCTAGTAATGAGAAAGTGTTAAATGTTATGTTGTGTGAATGGGATATGGTTTTAATTTTAGGGTATGCTGTGTTTGGATATTTGCGTTTTTTTAGGGTTAAATAAGGTTATTTCTTTAAGATAGCTAAAAATGGGTTCTGTTGTATCCTTCAGAAAAACTTATTTTTCTATCATTTTTCAGTGTGCTGTTGTTGAAGTATAGAGGATGAGGCCAAAAATTGAGGTCTTTCTTTAGTAACTTTGATTTATAAATTTATATTTGTTTTGAATGATTATTTGTACATGTAAGCCATTTAAATCTGTAAGTTTTTCAAAATTGCTTTGCAAAATTTCAAAAGTTTGCAGTGTTATGGTTAGAATATCTTGCATCTGCCTTTCCAGGTGTCTCAGTTGGACACATTTTTTTTTTAAAGATCAAAATTATTAAGGTTTGAGTTTTTAAAAAAATAGATTTGATGATTGAACTTGTATCTTTATTTTTGGATCATTACCAAGTTCAGTGTTGGTGTTTGATATTTGATTGGTTTGTGTTGTAGCTCCATATGTCTGTGATTTGATTTAAGCAGGTATCTTGGTATCAATCCTTCCTTTACCTGAATTTGATGATTTTTTTTTTTTGGTTAAGGGTTTCAAAGAGAAGTTTCAATGGAAAACTTTTTAGAATAAGTGTATAGGAGACTATTTTTAAGAATGAATGTTTCATTTATTATTCATTAATGTCTTGGTAAATACAGCTTAAGTCTTGATACTTTCTGAACACACCCTAAACTTTGATAGGTTCTAAATAACTACGTACTAGCAATAGTTTTGGAAATTTTCATGTCATTTTGGAGATTAACTAATCTTATTCTTTTTTAATAAATTGTTACTGGCTTTGAATTCTGCTGGATCCATTCTATGAAATAGAAATATCCTTTATGATATTGTAAATTGAAAAAAAAAAAAAAAAAAAAAAATATATATATATATATATATATATATATATATATATATATATATATATATATTGCTATTTTTTGGGATTGATTTGTCTTGTATGAATATGTCTGATTCTTAACATGTAGCTATTGGCTTAATTTTGAATTGATAGTTCTAATTTATGTAATTTCTATTTACTACTAAATTAAGTGCATTCACAAGAAAAGTGATTATATTGAAAAATGATTTTTATAATTAATTGATTGATTTTAGTGTCATCTCAATCTATCTAGGGTTATTTTATGCTTTGTGGTTAGGGAATCATGTTAATTGTACATTCATATTTATATTTTCTATGTAGTTATTCTTTAAGAGGTTTATTCCTTATTACAAATAATTTTTAAAACAGATCTATTTTGACCCATAGATGGGACCCTAACAGATACTACCTCTCCAGGTCAGAGTATACCTAGGAGTGATGGTAACAAGGGAGTACTCAACACTCCTCCGATTTTAAAAATGGAGCTTCACCATCAGATACAGTTGGGTGTCATATCCAGGACACCCTATTTTTGCAGTTAGGTTTTACCCTTCTACAGGGATTAGTCAGTGTATTCTAAGCCTTTCTGAGAGGGTGGTTATCATTAGGTTACAGATTTATTGATGTACATATATGCATATATGTTAAGAACATTTGTAATTACTTCTAAATTTGTTAGTATTATGGATGTTAATTTTTGTCATAGAGATTTAGCCAATCTCTTCTTTGGCCTTCCTTGTGTGTGCAATCTATATAAGAGGGATTCTTTTTTTTCCCCCTAACAGATCAATATATAACATAATTACTTGTTCCTGGACAGACAGTTTCCATTTGCTTATGATTAAAGTCTATCAAGAAAAAAAGCTATTTTTCTCCTCAAACTACTTTTGTGACCTGGGTAATAAAATTTTTAAATTTACACATTTTCCAAAATATTCTGAGTAGATTAGTGCTGAGAAATTTCCAGAAGTTGGAAAATTTTTGAAGGTTTTCCTGATGCAATTCTAAGGAGGCTTTTCTAAGTTTCCCATTATTTTTGCCTTTGGAATAGCAGGGGCACCACAATGTACTACCACTCGAAGCACTGACCATGATAGGCCAAATTCTCTGTGAGGGGAGATACAGTGTTAATTGTGAGCAATTAGTGGATCCCCTGAAGGTATTATTTCTATCCTTGTACATTTTTATTGGGTCTTATGACAAGATGCACATCTTAATAAATTCAAAAAGAATATAGGAGTCTACTCAGAGAAACAAAGTGAACACTTCCACCAAAATATACTGGACTACAAATGCCATTACCAAAGATCAAAAACATGAAAGATTATATTCAGAGGCTGATAAATGAAAGTCAAAAATTTTGAAAAACTACTTCTATTTTTGTTTGACTTTAGTATATTTTGATTCATGTTTTATCAGATATTGTGATAATTTCCTCATTTTTAAAGGAAAAAATAAATTTAATTTTGAAATTTCTTTATCCAGGGTAGAAAAGCCAAAGTTTCAAGGGAATAATAACCATTTTCTATACTTTTATAACATAAACAATTAAGAAATAACATATTATCATGGAACAAAATTTTTATGTACTTAAAAAATGTTAGCAGATATCCTAATCACTCTTAGCTCCAATTCCTAACCATACACAGTAGCCTATTGGACTGGTAATATATTTTAGCTAATCTTTTTTCTTGCAAAGAAATCCATACTGGCTAAACTTGTACTATTTTTCCACTAGGCTTTCTTAAATAGTTTTTTTTCAAGTTTTTAAAACTTTTCACCAATGTTCTCTATTTAGTATTTAAACCTTAATTTAATGGAAATTGTATGATGGTCTTTTGTTTTGAGTTGGGTCAGTAACATTCAAAGAATTATTCAGACATTTGAACTTTCTTTTTATTTTGTTCACATGATTTTTTTTTTTTTTGATTAGTACAATCTCTGGCCTTTTTTCATGTGTTCCTTACAGAGGTGTATATCATATTTGAAAAATACCCTAGTTGAGATGTGTGAAATCCAAAAAAAAAGTTCAGTTATTTAAATAATTCTTTGAATGTATTTACACAACTCCTCCACCATAGGCTGGATACAACACATTTTATGAGAGTACTGCTGATTTTTAAATTCAGTCTTCTTTTTATACTAATTGCTGTACCAAGGCTAAAGAACCTAGACTGTCTTATTGTTTACCTCTAACTAGGAAAAGAAATGGATTCATGTCTTTCCAAAGGTCTTTAGCATGAAGTACAAACAGCTTCATCAAGATTTTGAATGTATGATGACTATTTCAGATATGGTCTGGTTATTAGAATTTTCTACTTTATGTCTATTGACAATGCATGTTTTTTTTTTGTTTTTTGTAGGCATTTAGGTTCTCAGTTGGCTGAACTGGAGAAGATAATTGATATGATGCTGCATGCAGACCTCATCAAATATGTCACAGCTGAATTAAACAGGCCAATCACAGATCTTCAGGCTTTGGCAGATGAGGTAGGTGATGTTCTTTAAAACTAGAATATTAAAAAAAAAAAAAAATTAGCCATTTAGAAATTTAAGAATAAATTTCAATTCTTTATTTGAAAATTTGGTACTTGTATAGGTCTTCCCTTCCATCAAAGTAAAATTTATTTCCCTCTACCATCAATATGACTGCAGAAACAAATTTCACATCTCTTTTTAATATCTCATAAAATGCATATCATGAGACCATAACTACAAGAAATGAATTCCAATAACTTCAAACTATTATGTTCTTAAAATTATTACAAGTACGCTTTAAAAAGAGGTAACTTCATATTAACTTTTAAAAAGTAGTGTAATGGATACTTCAGCCAATGCAGTCTTCAAATAATCAATAACACTGTTAAACTTTGAAATTTCTGCAAGATATTTTATCATCGTTATATCAAATATTAAAAGAATTAACTTCTCAAGTGAATTATTAAATTATACAGTTATCTATTAAAAAGTGGGGGTGTCCTTGTGGCGTAATGGTTAAAGTGATGGACTGCGGTATCATAGTAAGCGAATTCGTACTCCAGTTGCACTATCATATTCACTTTCAGGCAAATATCCTTGGGAAAGGTATGAACCCCCTTATTCTCCCAGCTATGGGTTAAATAGTACCACTACTGTTCTAGGAGAATGGCATTGGCATTAAATAACCTACAAAGGTTGATATGCCATTAAACAAAGAGACTATTAAAAAGTATAAATTCATAAAGATAATTGAGGAAATATAAAGTTACTGTATAGAGATAAGTATTTCAGTATTAAGAGAATATTACTTAGATCATATAGCACACTTGGTTAAATTGGCTATTTCCTGGAGATTTGGATTGAACAATGCAAATTTGTCAAAAGATATATTAAAGTATACCATGAGCATATATTTATGGGCCAAAATTTCATCCATTTATGATCTCTACATAACCATATATTGTAAAGAATTTAATATGCATTAGACTTTGACATGCATGTAAAAGCAAGCACAAAAAATTAAAACACAAAGGTATCTAAAACCAAACTTTCAAGAAGTATTAATAGCACATGGCAGTATCAAACTAAATGAAATCAATACATACAGTTTGACTTGGATTTTTGTTTTAGACAATGGAATTATACATGTCATGTGTCTGACTTTTATAATAGAAATCAACTTTGGTGACAAAATTTTAGTAATTTAAAGAAAATTTTGATTATGGATGTTTTCCAAACAGTCAAGGCTGAACTGAATACTATCACTTTAAAGAGATAGGATGTTGGTCTTTGTTTTAGAATGTGTATGTGAGTCTTATCTGACCAGTCCATTGGTATAATAATGATTAGAGTGTGCTCCATTGGTTTGGTAGACTAGGGTTCAATCCTAGGTTGAGTCATACCAAAGACTAAAAAAAAACGGTACTTGATTCCTCCTTGCTTAACACTCAGCATTATAAGCTATGAATCTAGGGTAAATGAAGCAATCCAGGGGCAGGAGTAGCACCCTCCCCTACACTTCACTGTAGTAGCTTTTGAAAAGGGAGCCTTCAGATCTCTCTCGACTACACTTCGCCAACTTATATATGTAATGAATATGTTCTACTTAGGTGTTTTCATATTTCCACATGTACAGAAAATATTTAGGTGTTTTTACTCAAAAATAAGCATTTTTGAAATGTGTTACCTAAAAATCTGGCTATAAGATTTATTTATTTATTTATTTTTTTACTGAAATAGTCATAAGAATATATTACTAAACCTTTCAGTCTCCAAAATCTTGTAACATTTCTAGGTAAAAACCATTGAAGTTAATGTATTTGATAGTTATTTACCTTGACTTATGTTATTGTATCAGTAGTTCCTAAACTATATGCTGAAAAATACTTGTTCATCATGAGATCTAACTATGTGTACTATAAAAAAAAAGGACACAAAACTAGCATAAAAGAAATGACTCCTATTGTAGTAAAGTAGTTGATAAATATGGAGAAGAAATTAAACTTCGAAGATAAGGATTTAGTTCAGAATCCTTTCATAAAAATTTGATTTGTTTTTAAATTATATATCATACTTCTATATTAAGAGATAATGGACTTTAATTTAAACATGAAGAGATATTTTGGATTTTCTATTAAAGTATTCTTCTGTAACTAAAAGTTTTAATTATGTTTTGACTTATATATATAAATTTTTGTTGTAGGTTTGAAGAGTGAATAAAAATATTTTTAGATGAGTAGGTCCACGAAGAGATTTGTATTTTTTAGAATTTTGTTCTTAAATATATGTATGTTTCCATCTTTATGCTTTTGTCAGAGAACATGCATGGCATAAGACCTTGTTAATGGGGTATTCAATGAGACTTGAACTCACTCATGTTTGTAGTTTTAATGGTTTTCAGTTGGTCAGGGGATTTTTTTTTATGAATGTAGGTCCTTCCTATTTCTTTGAGTGTGTTTCTCTTAGCCTACTTTACCCCTCATTCACTTTTGATATTTGATACGTTGTGTGTGTGGGCTGAAATGGTTACGAATTTGACTTGTAGTTATTTTCTCTGTGAATGTGTCTTGAGATTATTTGTGTGTGTATGTATGTATGTGTGTGTGTATGTATGTATATATATATATATATATATATATATATATATATATTAGGGTAGGTCGATTTTGGAACTGTAAAAAGAATAACGTGGTGAAAGTTGCAAAATAACATCAGAAATTACCCCACGAAATATTTTTTTCCAAAATTTTGTATTTTTTTGCGAAATCGCATTTAAAGACATAATATTTTGTGATTTTAGTCGTGATATCGGTGACGCTGGAAACCTGTATCCATAAAATAAAAACTGAGACTAAAGGAAAATTAAATAATAATATTTATTAAATAATTCATATTTTTAAGTTTATTATCCATTTCATATTATGTTTAATTAAATGACCAAAAACAAAAATAAAATATATTAAAATATATAGTTTAAAATACAAATAACGACTTACTAAACCTTGTTTTATTTACCGGATATTTTTTCAGCTTTCACCGGTGGTAAATATCTCTCCGGACTACTTCGGTTTGTTTATGTTTTTTACCCTTATAATTAACGCAAATATATATATTTCGCAAAGTAGACTTACTATTAAGATATTTAAACATTTTATAATTATTGTAATTTATTTATATTTTAAAATTTAGTGTTTTTTTTAAGTGAAAAGTCAGTTTACGAGTTAATTTTGGAACTAAACAGTACAATACTGTTGTTTGGTAAGTAAACGTTATTACTTTTTTTAATGAATTTCGAAATTTATTTACAATTTTTTAAAAACATCTTTGTGTATTTTCAGACATATATATATATATATATATATATATATATATATATATATATATATATATATATATATATATATATTCTTTTTACAGATATTTTGATTAAAAAATCAAAGGGCTCATATATGGAACTATTTGATTCCATATATTAAAAATTATTAAACAATTATTTGTTTTTCTATATTTGTTTGTTTGTTGTATTTTAATTCATATCAGGAAAAAATTTTTTTTCAATATATTCAATAATATATATTGAATAATAGCATTTCAAATTTTACATAGGTAAAGCAGGGTGGGGTGGGGGCTCAATTTTCTATTTGAAGTTTTGTTATAATTTATTTATATTTCCATAAAATAAAATAAGATTTCCTGATTTAAATACTGAAATTGTTTTACATCGATATTTAGGCCAAACCTGGCAAAAATCGAGGATTTTTCAGTACGTGTTTATTTAATATCTTTAACGCCAAATTAGCAAAAAACCATTGAAGATTCAGATATAATTTTTGGTATGAATATTTAATAGGTATATACACAACTTTCGGTGCATTATTCTTTTTGATATTTAAAAAAAAAAAAAATGAAAAATCAACCTACCCTAATAGACATATATATATATATATATATATATATACACACACACACGTGTATGAGTGTGTGTGTGTGTGTATATATATATATATATATATATATATATAATGATTAAATGGTTGTCTCTGGCTTTTACTGAATCAATTGTTGTCTCTAGTTTTTAATGATTAAAAATCATTAAAAGCCACAGACAACCCAAAAATTTTAAAAGAATACTCATCTCTTCTATATTCAGAGTAAACTCAACACAAAGAGTTACCAAATGCAATAATAAATGATGCAAAATATGTGATATAATTATAAAAGGAAAATCCTGGAAACCAAATTCCAAATAAATAAAGACATAAGCTGCAACTCAAAAAGCGTAGTCTACATCATTGAATATAGCAAATAGCCCTTAGATGAAAACGCTGGTCTCAATTGTTGGCACAAAACTTTTGCAAGTATGTGCTGGTGCCTTGCTTCAAAGCCGTACACGGATTGAGAAACCTCCGTTACTAACTTAACTGCCCATTCCACATCTTGGGAATGTGAAGGAAAATCTGGCAAGTCAATCTTTTCACCAGTTAATAATGAATTCTGTAATTCATTGTCAGAAAAGTCTACTGTGAGTGGTGGCTCACAGACTCCATTTACTGACAAATCAATTAAATTGGTCCAGTGCACAGCTTTAAAGTTGATCATTGGGATCTTTTTAAATCTTTTCTGGATGGCTTCCCTCTTCTGAAAGAATATAAAAAATAATTTGAGTTTAATTTTTAAATGCAATTTGTTCTGCTTTAATATTTGGTGAAATTAGATGTAATCTTTAAAATGTTTCAATAAATTGGCACAAGTACTTCAACCAGTTTTGTATGAATAAATATTAACTTACCTAATGACCAAAATTCTTTTTATACCCTCTTCTCTCACTTCAGGTT
>CAUZXS010002078.1:72500-145000 GCA_963585895.1 Sepioteuthis lessoniana
ATATACACAATATCCTTATTGCATGTTAACCTTTCCTCTTATTTTTATGTTTTAATTAATTATAATACTATCAACTTTGACTTGTATTTTCCTTCATTTTATTTTTGTTAGAAAACACCAATCAAAATTAACATTGATTGCCAATGCTTCATCTGTAAAAAATAGAAATATCTTATGCATTAATAGGTTTTGTCTACAACAAAAGAGGATTAGAACTTTTTTAGTCTGTTTCATTCTTGAAAAACGAATTTCTGTTTCATTATTTTCTAGTATTGAAATATATAGTTAGTTATGTCACAGTGGGCTAGAGCCAGACATTGGCTATCTTTTAAGTAACAGGATGTACATATTCTTAATCTTAAATTTTTGAGCAAACACACATTTTTAAATATTTCTTAAAAATAATATTCAGTTGAAAAGTTATGGTGTTTTAAAGTTGACTGTTTTATCAAAAAATGAATGTTAAGATTTGTGTGAGCAAATTTATCATCCAAATTAGGGTGCAGTCTTTAAAATGGCTCCCCCATTTTTCTTTTTCCTCTTCTTTTTTTACCTATAATTTAAGCACCCAAGATTTTTTTTTCATAATTAATAAACCTAAAATCTTTTATTATCAGCATATTATCACTACAAATTAAGGTTATTATGATGAACTTGTAAGATGAGGTTGTTTTACTACTATATATTAATTCTTATTTTCTTAGATAAAATAAAATTACTGTATGTAACAGATATCTAAGTAATCATGTAGGTACAACAGTTGAAACTTTGATAAAGACAGATGAAGAAATTGGACTGAAATAATGTTACTATGATTGTCATTAAATTAATATAAAAATGTAACATTGACTCAATAGTATTAAAGTTAAAAAAATACTCCTATTTTTGCTTGTGTATATTTCGTAAATATTTAAAATACAAAATACTAACATTTTTCTTTTTTTTTCACTTTCTCCTTATTTTTCCCTTCTTTCCTTTTCACTATTGTTTCTTTCATATTACTAAGTTACTGCAATTATTTGTGTATAACATGTACCTTTACCTTTTAGACTACAAAATATCTGGGGAAAAATGTTTGTGCACTTTTTTTTTTAAATGTTGCAGTGAAATTTTATTTAAATTTAGCATTTGTTCTACTTGTTATTGTTTCATACTAACTAAAAATGAGAATTTATATAGCTTACACTGTCTTTACAAACACAAAATTTGCATTGTATTTAGAGCAAATGTATGGATATTTTCACACAAAAATGCAATGAAAATAAACTCAAATTTGGAGAAACAAAATTATAAACAGACCTCATTTTGGTAGTTATTTCTCTGTAAAGGCATAAAACATTAGTTTGAATTATAGATATTTATTTTTTGTTCATCTTATGGCGTATAGCCAGAAAACAAAAATTAATTGTAAATTCTCATGTATAATACACTCCCTAATTTTTGGGCTGAAAAAATAAACTTTATACACAAATAATTATGGTATGCATGTGGTTTCATAACTTTTTAATTTTATTTTTTATTTTTCCTGGATTACCAAAAAGGGATAAAATTATTTTCTGATAAGTTATTTTTTATTATCATCATTCACAAAGCAAGCAAGCAGATCTTTGTTACCTTCCAGGTTAGCTAGTTTCAACCTCTAACAATTAAAACCATGTGCTTATCTTTGGAAATCAGTCCTTCTGTAGAGTTTGGTACCTTTGTAGCTTAATCGGATTTGCTAGGGTATATGCCTGGCTACTATAGCTACTAACCCTGTCATTGATACAATAAGTCACTGAAGTAGGATTTGCACCCAAATATACATTTTATATATATATATACAGTTGCCCAAAAGGAATAAATTATTTTAAAAATGTTTACTGCTCTTATAAGTAGAACCAATTTAAAACATTAAAAGAACCAGGATATTAATTACTGTCCATGACTTTATTTCACAAACTGGATTTGTATAATTATCAGATGGCTAACAAATGATATTGATGATTTTACAAATACAAAACCATGAGACATGAGCAGTACTTAACAATGTAGCCCTTTTAATATTTTAAATTATATATATCTTATGTGTTTATAATGAATTTAAAAAATAATTTTTTGTGGATTTATATTTTTGATAAATACCTGACTGTGTTAGAAAACCCTATGATTATTTGTGCAGGTGTTGGTGTAATTGTTATTATCATAGAAAATGGATTTGACAGAGTTCAAATCCTGGATGAAGCTGTTTGCATTTTATATTGCACTAATATCCTTGGGAAACATATGAAGAGAACTATTCTCCCTCCATCTATGAGTAAATAGTTAGATAGACTGTGCTCTCTAACCTTGATATGACTACCAGTCTAGAAGGAAAACTCAGAATTCAAACTAGTTGTTGACCTGGAGAGGGATGGGCTCTGCCAGGCTATTTCTATCTTAGATACTAAATGAGTAGTTCCTCCTCTCCAACCAAAGACTGTTACAGAACAAGTGAATGAAAAAAATTATATATAATCCAAAGAAAATAGTTTAAGAATTAGACTAAAAGGTAATTCCAAGGAAAATGTAGAATATCCAATAAAGTGCTCAATGCGAATAGATATCAAATATATGAATTTCATTTTAAATATATATTGAAACTCTTGTTTATAAATCAGATGTTGGCCCAAGAAACCTGGGTTCAATCCCAGATCGAGTCATACCAAAGACTCAAAAAATGGTACTTGATGCTACCTTGTTTAACACTCAGCATTATAAGGTAAAGATCAAGGTTAAAGTGGAGCTATCCAAGGAAAGGAGTAGTGCCCTACCCTACACCTTGGTGTAGTAGTTATCGAAAAGTGAGCCTTTGGGTTACCATCAACTATGGTCGCCAACTTTTCTTACTTTTTTTATTTTTTATTTTTTTTTTTTAATAGTTCTATGGTTAGACTTGAATGATTGTAACTAGTATTCTCCATGGTCTAATTGGTAAGGCAGATGTTACATTAAAATAAGGAGAGCCCCCATGGAGTAGTAGCTAATGTACTGGGCTGTGACATTCTAGTGAGTTCAGAATCCAGTTAAGCTATTACATTCCCTTTCAGACTAATACTCATGAGAAAATATGAACCTCCCTTATTCACCCCAGCAATGGATTAGATAGTACCACTACTATTCTTCTACAAGGATGGGTTTGGCATTAAATAACCAATGAAGGTTAATATGCCATTTAATAAAGAAACTAACCAACATTAAGATAAGGTTCCTGAAAAAAATGGATGCAAATTTGAATCTTACTGGAGTTTTTATTTCTGATTTCTTTTGCTTATTAATGGCTGTAGAATATTAATGGTCTGAGAGTTATGATAAAAAGCAATTGTAATTTTATATTATAAATCAATGAAGTAAAAAAACCAAGAACAATTAAAAAATGTGGATATTTCTTGTTTTATGTTATTTTGATTGCTTTAAATAACTAGGTTACTAACTTTTTATATGAAGGTTAGTTTCAGCTTGGGTATGTAAGATTTATCCCATAACCGGGTTAGGTTGTGGTAGCTCTATGAATGTAGCATGTCTTAGGCAGGAATAGCCTGTTGGAACTCGTCCCTGTCCAAGTTTGGTTTAAATTTACTTTTTCCTTCTAGGTTGGTTGCCATACCAAAGATAAAAAGTCCAGCCTGCCCTACTGTTTATCTATAGCTTAAGAGATTGGATTCATGCCTTTCCTAGGTGTATTAGCACTATGAAATGCAAGCAGCCTCATTCAGAATTTGAACTTGGGTAGCCCAGTTCACTTATGAGGATAATTTTTACACCACAAACACCTCCTGGCCATATTTCTGTTAATTTAACCAAATTTTGTATAAAATATTTATATATAATTAATGTATGTATTTTAATAATGCAGTTAATGTTTTGTCTGAATTTTTGAAATGAGGAATTATGATTTATTATTTACTTATGTAATCAGACTAGTATCCTCATCTTGGTTATTATAATTGTTGTGTTCAGCCACTGTACCCTTTAGTCTTCTGCAGATACAATCAGTAATCTTTATTCAGTCCACAGGAGTAGATAGTTCTCATTCTACCATCCATGTTTCATGTACTGTTTTTATTGATAAAAGTGTAAATATTGCAATTGTAAATCATTTACAGGGAACCATTGTCAGCATTTTACCACAGGATTCCTTTTTAATAAAATCCTAATGCTGCATTTAGTTAGAGATTTCCAAACTATAAAAACAAAGCTAAAAAAATTGTAACTGCATTAACAACCAAAACGAGGACACTAGTTTTAGTAGATTAGTAAATCATAATAATGTAGTCATTATTTCTTTAAAACTATTGTATATTTCAAATGCCAATTTTAACAATTTTTATGTGGTTGAATAGTTGTTATTTATCTGAGTTTGAAATAATTGTCTCTCACTGTCTGATTCATTAAAATATGTAGCAACATTAAGTAAAACCTGGTGTGAGTTTGCAGAAAGACATATTGCTCTTTCTTGATAACTATTTTTGTTGTTTGAACCCACAGACTTCTTAAATACCCAGACTGTTTAATAAAATTAGCATAGGCTGAAAAAAATATTCATTACTGATGTATGTTTGAGTAACCCATGATCCAAGAATATAACTGTCTTCATTAAGCATAATGAAGTATCTTAATTCTCTTGGGATTGTTATCTTTTTTGAAATCTTGGAATATAGAAATATTGTACCAAAGTTTTCCTTGAGGCATTCAAAGAAATACATATTTTATTAGGATTTAACTTTTCAAATATTAGCATAAATAATAAATGTTATCTTTGTAACAAGGGGGCTAAGCCAGGGGCCTCAAAACATTCCTTATAAAGTTTGACCTTTTTTGCACTCAAAATGTTCATAAGGTGTAGGGGATAAAATATAGGGCAGAAATTGACATAATATGGAAAAAATCCCCTTTCTGTCAGTCCTTATTGATGTCTATTACAAAGTTTTCCTGATATTTTTAATTAGTTTCGAATATATCTACCAAATTGAATTGCCAGATAAAAATGATCTTTTATTACCTATAAATGGGCTATTAAGAAATTGAAATACTCCCAAATGATGTATTTTTGGGGAGTTAGAAATGCAAGCTTTGATTTTAAAAAAGGTAAAAAAATTGGCAATCATTTCTCAAATTTTAATATGGAAATGTAACATTCACAAATTACTGTTAGATAAGATGCTAATTTTATTGTAGGTTGAAGTTGACTGTCCAGGTATTTAAGAGATCTTTGTTGAATCTTAACAAATTTGAGAGATCTAAGAAGTTATAATTTTTACTAACAATTTTTTCTTTCTTTTCCTGTTTCACTCCTTTTCTTTGTATTATTTTTCTGGTTCTCAATGTTTTAATGTTATTAACTGTTAATATTTATCCTTAGCGATTTTCATTTTAATTGATTCTATTAAAAAATTTTTCCTTTCAGTCTGTGATAGAAGCCGTTGCTACAGCTGATGACATTGATACCGAAGGAAATGTTGGAAGGTAAACAATTTTTGTTATTCATTCAGAAATCTTTATTTGGTGATTTTCTGGGGAATTCTCTTCATTAATTATTCATCAAATATTTTACTGACAAATGATGAATGATATCAATTATATCCTGGTGAATTTCATCTATCCTCTTTTCACCCCAACCCTTCAAGCAGACACCTAGGGATAATGGTTCTAATATTTACATGTTTACTTCATAATAGACTTGTAAAAAAAATCTATTTACCCAGCCCCTTCCCTACAGGTAATGTGTGACACAATGTCAATTTTTAAGCAGAGTAAAGCTGGATTGAATTCATTTTACCTTTTCCTAGGCTGGTTGCCTAATCAAGGCTAAAGAACCCTGTAAACCCTACTATTTATGAGAAGAGAAGATGAATTCACGCCTTTTTGAAAAGTATTAGGGTGAAGTTAAATGCAAACAGCCTCATCCAAGATTTGAACCTGGGTCACTGATTCCATTTCCTATAATGATAACTGTTATGCTAAGTGTGCCTCTAAACTTATAAAAATAAACAGAGTTTTCATTTCCAGATGGTAATTTCTGTGCTTAATTTCAAATAGGACTATATGTAATTATCATACTGATGTTGATAGTACTGATCTTTTCAGCTGTTTAGGAATTATCTGTATTTGCAGTTTTCCTTGGGTTTTCTTGTTGCTATTTAAGAAATTTATCATTTATCAAATGATTAGCTTTAATTTGATTTAACCTTTCAGTTTGGCTGACCAAATGCGGTTATTAAACTACACACAATGGATGCAAATGCTGAAAAGTGTATTCCACAACATCCTTGTTATTATTAATCGTGTAATGGTAAGTACAATGAATATTAAACTGTACATTCTTAAACCATGGATGGAAAAAAACCTTTTCATCTTTAAAGGCTATATTAAAATTTATTGTCTGCTAATTTTGAATTTAAAACAAAACAGTTTATTTAGATAATTGTTTTATTTCATTCTTTGTGTGTTCGATGGTTGAAAACCTTTTTCTTTTTGTTGCTGTAAAACTATTTTGAGGAATTCTTTTTAAAGTGAAATTAATGATTTTGAAGATATACAATTTTTGTTTTATGAAAAAAAAAACGAAAAAAACCATTTTTCTCTTTGTGAATAGATAGATCTAAATTTAAAAACTATAGAAAAAAGACATATCCAAAATATCTGTACAAGTTGGAGAGAAAATATTCCAGATATTAAAAACAGATTTTACTAAATTTTAAAGCATAAATAAAATCTTGTTTATAACTTTGAAAATGATCAATGACAGTGGTAAAAAAAATAAGCTTTGGAAGAAAATTTTGGACAATTTTTTAAATATAAAATTGAACCACACTTAAATCTTCCAAGACAACAAGAAAAAAATCAATGAAAAACTGTTAAAAAGATCATGTATGGTTTTTAACAAAACCTGCTACCTAAGTATATTTTGTATAGTGTAAAACTTTAAAAACTTTGATTTTTAAAAACATTCAAAGTAAGTTAAAAAGAAAAAGCAGATTAATTCTTTGATATTGTGCACTGAAGCATCGTTGTTTTTTACATTTTGATCATATTCTATTTTTTCTTTTTTATCTTATATTTTTAAAGCAGTTCATGAAATAGAGCTGTTTGTTGTCTATTAGATTCCTTGGTCTGTTTTATTATAGTCTGTTTTAAGTCATTGGCAATTTTCAAATAACCTATGCTTATAGCTTATTTGAAAATCAAAAACACTGTTATTGGCCCAACTGGTGAATATATATTGTCCTCTTGATGTAAGAGTTTGAGTTTTGTTTAACAGCATATCAACCTCTGTGGGTCATTTAATGCCAGAAGAGTTAAATTGCTTTTGTCTTTTATGCATGTTTTAGGTTTTAAGGTACGAGTTTTAGTTATGTTTTATTATATTTGACTAGATTTTATTGAAGAGATTGATTTCTTTTAGAAAGCTTAAGATTTCCTCTGGTTTGGAGTTTTTGAAGAGGTTCTTTAAATTGTTTGTTTGGTAATGTTTTGGGCGAATTTGTCTGAACCTGTCACAGTTTATGAGAATGTGTTTGACTGTGAGAGGTACTTTGCATGTTAGAGATACCGGGGAGTCTTCCCCTTTTTGGAGGTGTGAATGGGTAATGTGGGTGTGACCAATATGAAGTCTGGAGATTATCACTTCTTTTCTATTTCTTCTATAACCTGCTAGCCATTCACCTATGGTATCTTGAATATGGAGTTTGTTCTGTGTTTGATCATCCCAAGATTTTTGCCATTTCTTGAGTATAAATTTGTTAATAAGTGGTTTTAGGTCGGTGTATGGAATTTTTGTATTGGATATATGTGTCTGGAGTGCTCTGTCTGCCCTTTCATTTCCCTGTATGCCAATGTGGCTGGGTATCCAATTAAGAATGATGCTATTGTTTTTAGAGTGTTCATTTTATCTAGTAGTCTTGTGATGAGAGGAGTTGATGAATTTTTGCTCTGTAGAGCTTGGAAGACTGATTTGGAGTCTGAGTAGATGATGAATTTAGAGGATTTGTGATTTGCTATAATGTTCATTGCTAGGTCAGTAGCTATGATTTCTGTATTATAGATTGAGGATTCATTTGGGAGATGTTTTAACAGTTCTTGGTTTTGGAAGACAGCAGCACAACCAACTTTCATTTCCTGTTTGGATCCATCTGTATAGATGTGGTGGTGGTCTGGGAAGTTGTTTTGGATGTTGTGGAAGTTTTCTTGGAAGGTGATGGGGTGTGTTTTGGTTTTAGAAAGATTGGTTAGGTCTAGCTTTATTATTGGTTGGTTTATGGTCCATGGTGCTGTTTTGGGAGGATTGTGTTATGTATTATTTTGGGATTGATTTTGATTTCATTTAGGAGAGTTTGAATTCCTAAATTAAAAGGTTTAATTACCTTTTCTTTATTTTCCAGAAGGTTTTTATATCTTGTTTCCATGATACAATTATAGGCAGGGTTTTGCAGGCATGAAATAAGTTTAATATAATATTGGAGTGCAAGTTTATATCTTCTCAAGGAAAGTGGGGTTTCATTTGCTTCTATGTATAAACTTTCAATTGGAGAGGTAGTGAAGGCTCCTAGGGCAATACAGAGTGTCCCAGATGATGGATAGTTTCGAGTTCTCTAAGATAGGATTTTCTGGCTGCTCCATATATGAAGCAGCCGTAATCAAGTTTTGATCGTATTAGACATCTGTATAATTTGGTTATGTTTTTTTTATCAGCACCCCAGTCTGTGTGAGCTATGGTTCTCAGGAGTTGGATAGTTTTGTTGCATTTGATCTTCAGTTATTTAATATGTGGGATGAAGGATAATTTTGGGTCAAGAGTAATGCCCAAGAATTTGTATTGCTGGGTTTTGGGTATTTCAGAGCCATTTAATGTTAGAGTGGGTTGATTATGCATTTTGCGGATTTGGCAAAAATGCATGCATTTGGTTTTATTGCGGGAGATTTTAAAACCATTTTTCATGGTCCATTTTAATATTTTGTTGATACATTGTTGCATTTTCCTTTCTATGGTCACCATGTTTTTAGAACTGTAACAAATGAGGAAGTCATCGACATATAATGATCCATTGATTTCTGGGGGTAGGCAGGTTGTTATTTTATTTGTTTTAATCATGAATAGGATCACGGATAGAATACTACCCTGAGGTACACCTATTTCTTGTTGTTTTTGATCAGAGGGTGTATTATTTATTTGTGTTTGGAACGTCTGGTCTTCTAAGAAGTGTTGAGTCTGCCTTGTAGTCAGAGATCTTTGAGTATGCCATATGGCCAGGTTGTATCATAGGCTTTT
The DNA here is from genome assembly GCA_963585895.1 of Sepioteuthis lessoniana. Taxonomy (NCBI): domain Eukaryota; kingdom Metazoa; phylum Mollusca; class Cephalopoda; order Myopsida; family Loliginidae; genus Sepioteuthis; species Sepioteuthis lessoniana. Next base: position 81,787 of record CAUZXS010002078.1, read on the forward strand.
TCTAGGTCAAAGAGGACTATGAATAGATGTTCTTTTTTGATGAATGCTTCCCTGATTAAAGTTTCTATACAGACTATTTGATCTATGATGCTTCTTTTGGCCCTGAAGCCTGTTTGTAGGTTTGAAAGGAGGTTATTGGATTCAAGGAACCATATTAGTTTTAGATTGATCATTCTTTTGAGGGTTTTGCTGGTGCAGCTTGTTAAAGCTATGGATCTATAATTGGTAGGGTTTGTGGGATCTTTTTGTTTTTTGAGGATAGGAATGGTAATGGCTTGTTTCCATATAGTGGGAATTTACCAGAGATCCAGATATTGTTGTATATATCTAGAAGATGTTTTAAAGAAATTGTTGGGAGCACTTTGAGGAGGGTGTAGTGAATTTGTCAGGTGAATTTTATTTTGTTCTTTTCCTCTTTGATTCTGATTGAGTTAAATTGATTTGAGTAATTTTTGTAGAGGAAACTTTAGTAAAATTTTCTGCAATCAGGTTGGTTATATGATTTTCATTTGTGGCTTTTGTGTTTCCTTGAGAGAGGTGATTTATTGGTTTGTTGGTGTTTTTATTTGCTATTTTCTTTATAAAGTCCCAAACTATTTTGGATTGGTATTAGAATTTATCTTCAAAATGAAGGTTCTCCAGGAGGATCTTTTAGCTTCTTTGATGATGTGTCGGGGTTTTGCCCTTTGTTGTTTGTATTTGTTTAGATTTTCTGATGAGAGGTTTGTTTTGAATTTCCTGAAAGTTGCTTGATGTTCTCTTATGTCTTTGCACTCTTCTGGGAACCAGGGTTTATTGTGTTTTCAAGATATTGTGTTTTTGGGGATAGTTTTATTTGCTATGTTAATGAGGGTGTTTGTAAAATGTATTCTTGGTTCTTCTTGATTTGTATTTGACTCTGGGATTTGTGTGGTAAGGCATAGTTTTTTGTAGGATTTCTAGTTTGCTCTTTTGAAGTTCCATCATGGAGGTTTTATTTGTGGTTCTGAATTTTTATTTGTGGAACTTGATGTAAGAGGGCCCAACTGTTCAGTTAGACACTTGAATTGTTTGACATAGGATTAGTCCATAGTGACAAAGGCATGTTCTACAGTCATACTTTTGGTATATACTGAAAACAGAAGAAATGCTGTTCTTGTGTGGCATAAATTCTTCCAAACAACCTTCTTCAGGTTTTAAATTCAGAATTTTTCCTCCTTCTAGACTGATTGCTCTACCAAGGCTAGAGAGCCCAGTCTGTCTTACTGTTTTACCTACAGCTGGGTGAAGAGCTGGGTTCTGAAGGGCATTAGCACAAATCGGAATGCAAATTATCTCAGGATTTGAGCTCTGTTGAATCCATTTCCTAACAATCATTAATCATTTCACACACACACACACACACACACACACACACACACACACACACACACACACACACACACGCTTTGCATGAGCAGGATGTGACACAAGGTCAGTTTTTAAGCAGAGTTCAATGAGTTTGAATTCAGTTTTCCTTCTCTCAGACCAGTTGCCATACCAAGATTAAAGAATTCAGTCTGCTCTACTATTTACTTAGAGGTGGAGGGAGAATAGTTAGGTTCATATCTTTCTCAAGAGTATTAGAACTATATGAGATGCAAACAGCCTCATTCAGGATTTGAACTTGGGTTGCCATGTTTATTTCCTACACAGAAAAGCATTTCACCACAAGTGCCTCTCTGTCTGTCTCTCTCTATAAACATTAATAAACGGATGTTTACCTACTCCTGTGGCTGCTTCATTACTGTCAGTAAAAAAAAGAAAAAAAAAAAAAAGAAATACAATTCTTAGAGATAACAGTGAATAGAAAGGGCAATAAATACTCTGTTCCTTGCAAGATGCAAAAAAATAATAGCTACAGAGGAATGGAAGTGCAATGGAGGGAAGAAGAGAAGAAAAAAAAGGAGTCTCTCAGTTATCCATTTATTGTAGCTTTTATCCTGTTTACTGACCACTACTGAGCACTTTCAATTTTTGAAAAAATATTTTTAAAACAACTTGTTATATATGATATTGTAAAAAAAAAAAAAAGACTTGGAGACAGACTAGTTGAAAATTAATTATCAGAAACAATTGTTTCTTAGTTTGTTGAAGAAAATGTTATGTTTATCATTGTAGGCATTCCACTCTGTGATTCGGGGTGTGGTTCTAATTGCTGCAGGGAGGACTGGTAAAGATGCTGAAAAGGCATTATTACTTTCAGAGGAGTCTTGTGGAAATAAAGATGAGGAGGATGAAGATGAAAATGAAGTGCCAGCAGTTGTAGAACCAGAAGATGAGCAGCTTCTACCTGTATCTGTGTAAGACACTTTTAAGTTTTAATGTCTTTTCTTGATAGAATTTTCACTTTGGATAACCTGTAATTTTCTGAGTTCTTATTGATTGATATATAATTGAATACATTATATTGAGTTGGTGCAAAAATAATTGTAATTTTTAACCACCATTTTTAAAGTAGATATCTCTTACAATAAAATGTGGGCAGAATCTTCATGGTGTAGTGGTTAACATACTGGATTGTGACATTGTAGTTTGAGGTCCAGTCATGCTATTACATTCACTTTTGGACTAATACCCTTGGAAAAAGTATGAACTCCTTTATCTCCATTGCTATGAGTTAAATAGTACCATCACTGTCCTTCTACAAGGATGGATTTGGAATTAAATAATCCAAAAGTTGATATGCCATTAAAAAAAAAAAAAAAAAAAATTAATATACAGACTATAACACTAAACTGCATCCAGTGGTAAGGTACTAGTTTCAGATCCCTGGGGAGGGTTTAAAAACAATACAATGGAAAATTGAAAATAGTTATTGCAATGAAACATTTAGAAATGAATAAAATTTCAGCAGTAAATAACCCATAAAGAGTTGATATGCTGTTTAATAAATAAAGCAAACGAAACATTTAGAAATGAATAAAATTTTAGCATTAAATAACCCATAAAGAGTTGATATGCTGTTTAATAAATAAAGCCCAACAAACATTTGGAAATGAATAAAATTTCAGCATTAAATAACCCATAAGAGTTGATATACTGTTTAATAAATAAAGCCAAACATTTGGAAATGAATAAAATTGCAGTATTACATAATCCATAAAGAATTGAGATGCTGTTTAATAGATAAAGCAAAGTGTTACGTTCCTATATTTTTCCGAGGTTACATTATCCTGGAATGTCAGGGAGAGTTACTGACTGTTAACATACCACCCAAATCATTATATCGAAATTCCGTAGCTAGTTATATTTTAATGATTGCTACAAAAGTCCATATAACTAGTCAAGTATAAAGATTGTGTATAGGTTTAGTTTCGAGACATACACGAATGAGGATGTGTCAAGGGTTGAGATAGCGATGTGATATAAATGAAAGCGCGATGAATTCCGAACTAGACAAATATGATACGTGGTTATATTTTTTTTTGTTTATATTTTGTTTTAAAGAAAAGAAAATTATAAAAGCGAAAACACAAAAATATACAGGCATGAAGATGTCAAGTCAACAATAAAGTTCATCTTTCCAAATGACGCTAGAGTCATTTCTGATTTTGTTTTAACTATATTCTTCATGAAACAATTTAAAAAAAAAAAATCCAATTCACTTTTAAATTGAAACATAATTATTTTGTTTCTTTTACTGTTAAGGGGAGGGAACTTCCCCCCTATTCCTCTTATTATTTTTTTTTTTTGCTTTCTGTCCCTTTAGCAAACAATAAAACATCTCTTCATATTTGAAGTGGTTACAAATTTTAAACAGATAAACATGTTATCCAACCTGACTTGCTTTCAGCAAACAACTTTTAGAATATCCCTTTAGACATTCCTGATAAAATCCTTAAACAGAAAGGATTTTCTCCAATGTAATTTATTATTGATGATAATAAATTCTCACCTATTATTTCTGCAGTTAGAAATAACTTCTAAATGATCTTTGTTATCTAGGATTTCCATTCGAATACAATTAATATTCACCACATTTGAATTCCATGCAATGACTTCTTTTATAGAAAGAATCCCAATAAATCTTAGAAACATTCAAATTTTCTTTCAGGACACAAATATCATTTACAAGTAAATTCTCAACTAACCTTTTTTTCTTTTTATAAGGTTTTCTTCATTTGAGTTTGGTTCTTTTTATTTATATATATATATATATATATATATATATATATATATATATATTCGTTAAATCTCCATTAACGAATCTAAATACACTATTCTTTTTTTATGATGTTGCATCTTCCTTTACGTTGAACTTTGTTTCTTGTTCAACGGAGTTGACGAGCTCCATAATGCCATTTTACCACCAGAATTTCACTTTTCACTGGACCTCGTAAAAAGGATAACTTTTCTCTTCTCTGATATTTATCGATGCGTCCCACCAACATGAGAATATGGCACAAGGTCGTTTTTAAGGTGGGTCTGGTCGCAGGGCCGAAACCCACACGCGTCCGGCAAGGCCAAAAATACCATCGGCCCTGTCGGCATTCTCCTTTCTGGGGCGCCTTAGGTGCCAGGCAATACCCCCCCCAGGGGGTAAAAGCCTGGGGGGATGGCCCCCTGAGGCCGGAGGAAATCTCCAGTGCCGAGGCACACTCGGTAGAACCGCCCAGAGGTAAGACAGTCTTACTGAATGCAACCCAAGAACTGGAGAGGAAAGGCCACACACAAACGCCCTAGAGTGTCTGCGTCTCTGGTGAAGCTCGCAACTGACTTTTAGATTTCTATCTTTTTGGCGGTAAAAACGTTCTATTTGCTCCAACCAATCACATGTCCTTTCCCTGTCTGGGTCATGACCTTTGCTCCTTTCAGTTGATCTAGTGCTGTTTGTAGGGCTCAAAAACCCGGCAATAGTCTTGACCATTTCCGGTCCTTATATAGTGATTTTTATTTTTATATTAACTCTATGAGTGCCATTAGACCGTCACAAAAATAAACATCTGGAAATTAATAAAATTTCAGCATTAAATAACCTATAAAGAGTTGATATGCTGTTTTATTAATAAAGCCAAACATTTGGAAATAAATAAAATTTCAGCATTAAATAACCCATAAAGAGTTGATATGCTGTTTAATAAATAAAGCCAAGCAAACATTTAGAAATGAATAAAATTTCAGCATTAAATAACCCATAAAGAGTTGATATGCTGTTTAATAAAGCCAAACAAACATTTGGAAATGAATAAAATTTCAGCATTAAATAACCCATAAAGAGTTGATATACTGTTTTATTAATAAAGCCCAATATTTGGAAATGAATAAAAAAGAGTTGATATGCTGTTTAATAAATAAAGCAAACAAAACATTTAGAAATTAATAAAATTTCAGCATTAAATAACCTATCTGTAGAATATGCTAATTGCACCTCTGCCAAAGGGTAGTATCTCTCCAAAGGATGCTACCAGTAGCTGTGGGTAGTGACCCATAATGCACTAGGACAGGATCCTGGTGGCCGAGTGGTCTGTTACCTAGGTGCTAAGTAGTTGTGTGACATGGAACAATCCATTTCAGCCATTATTTGGGCTAGATGGGTGATCAGAGGCTTAATTTGACTAACTGGCTGATCATGTCAACTCCTAGTAATTCTGATTATGTTCCAACCATATTTGTCAAATTTCTCTTATGGTAAATATGCTCCTCCCCCCATTTAAATGCTAGAAGACTGTGGCTGGGTGTTAATTGTCTCAAAACAAGATTTTGTTCACTATTTAATTTTATTTAATTTGTTCTACATTCAAATTCCTAAAATAGATAATGGGAAGATTGCACAGATGACCATTCTACCCACTAATTCCCAAAATAGATACAGGAAAGATTGCACAGGTGACTATTCTACCCACCAATTCAAAAACAGATAAAGGGAGATTACCCAGATGACTGTTGCACCCACCAATTCCCTAAATATATAGAGGGAAGATTGCCCAGATGACTGTTCTACCAACCAATTTCCAAAATAGATAAAGGAAATATTTTGCAGATGACTGTTGCATCCACCAATTCCCAAAGTAGATGAAGGGAACATTGCCTAGATGACTGTTCATCCCTCAATTCCTAAAATAGATAAAGGGAAGATTGTCCAGATGACTTTTCCACCCACCAATTCCCAAAATAGATAAAGGGAAGATTCTGCAGAGGACTTTTCCACCCACCAATTCCCAAAATAGACAACTCTGGAAAAACCATCTCACAAATTCAAAACTTAACACCAAAACCAAAAATGAAAACCCAAAACACATTCTGATGACCCCAGCCAAACATGACACTAATTTTTACATTGCACATGTTTATATGGGAAGAGGATTATGAGTGATTATTTCAACCCAACTTGAACCTTCATCATAATCTGGAATAAATCAAACCCAACCAACAACTAAAAAAAAATCAAAACAATGGACTATATGAAATCCCTCATCTCAATCCACAGATTCCTCAACATTAAAAAGAAAATCACCAAAGAAAACCTAATGGGAAATCAAATATTAAACATGACTGTACTGACAAAAAATCAATGTAACCCAAGAATCGAAATAATAAAACTAAAACCCTAAATAGATCCAAAAGTGTAGAGAGAATGATTATTGAAACTGACAAAATAACTGCAAACTTCAAATTAATGGATCTATATAAAAAAAATTAGAAGATGCATCTGCAAAGTGGGACTAATCTAAAAAGCATGTGCTTGTAAGGCAAAGTTGTTTGCTAATTTTTTTCTCTCACTCTAACTATTCATTTAATAACAAAAAATTTTACATACAAAAATACAAGATTTAGTGTTGAATGGCCCACAGGAGTTGATATGCCATTAATCAAAATAACTAACCAACCAAGCAAACTACTTGCTTACTAATTACATATACTACCTCCCACTTTCAAAGATTTTGGCATTAAATAACCCACCAGGGTTGATATGCCATTAAACAGTACATTTATTCTGCTAGCATAGATTACCAAAGTTCTGGAAATGAGGATTTCTTTAAAAGCATTTTGAGTTACTGCTTATTTGTTGATCTTCTTTTGCAAAATGATAGTTGGTCAGAGAGAAAGAGAAAAGTCTGGGTGAAGTAGTTTCATTGTTTACTTTGTTCAGTTTCTGAAGAGTCACTTGTAAGATGTGGTCAAATGTTCTCATGGAAAAAGAATGTCATTAGTTATTACATATAATCCATTGTTTTGGTTTGTTACATTTCCCATGTGATTGACAAATGGATAATTTTTGTTTAACAAAATCCAAGTGAAGAGCAGACAAATTTTAGGATAACTATTTATCAGACATTTTTGGATTTTCCAATTTAGTACAATTACTTGAACAACTGTTGAATGTTATACATTTAGTTCTTCTGCAACTTCTTGGAGTTGTTTTGTGTATGTCTGCTTCAATAATGAGCCCCAATTTGTTGCTGTGGATTGCAGAATGATATCTACTGCACTTATTTTCAAGGTTCTTATCTCCTGAAGGAAAAATTTTGCAACCAATATTGGGTGTGTTTTTTCTTCACATACATTAACCCAGGCCATGAATCCAGTCAGACCATAGATGGAAAACATCAACCTCTTACTTTAGCAATTCTCAACTAATTCAAAATTATAATCTAACTTCTAGAATTTAGACCAAGTTTAACTTGTCCATTTAAAGCTAAGCTTTTAACTTACTTTAAACTGTCAATCACACTAATTAGGCAATAATAGTTAAAATCTTTTAAAATTATCTATACTACAATTAATCTATTAACACTTTTAAATCACTTGAATTGTTTTTTTGTTTTGGACATTGAAAACAAAACCTTTAGTATAAATCAGTACAATAAAATTGATGCTTTAACTGATATATTACATGAACATATTTATTTACTAAACCCCTATGCCATGGGCAGGATGTTACATAAGGACAGTATAGCTGGTTTGAATTCAGAATTTAAAATTGATTTCTTTAATTGCATTTCAATGATGTCCCTCAACTAGTTGTTGATAATTGCAAATCGACTTCCTTGACTCTTGTCATCTTCAAGGTTCTCTACTCTTTTACTAAGTTTTTGGAACCTATGTTGAGATGTACATTTGTTGATGGTCTTTTCGTTGATACTGTGAGCAGTTTCTGTTGCTGTATATATGTCCCATTTTGACCTCTTACAATAATATTGCGTGGACTTTTTTTTTTCTCATTATTAATTTTACAGCTTAGAATAAACAAGAATAAATAGTGAAAACAAACTATTAAAATAAATTAGTAGAGCAAAATTCCTGTTTTAAAATTGCATATTACATAAACATAAGGATTTATTTCAAAATATGCACCAAGTTTAAAATAAGAACACCAGTGTATAGTATATATCTTATAAGTATTGTAATGTTTCTATTTTTCCAGGTTACATTAACCTGGGTTGTCGGGGAGAATTTCTGACTATAGTCACGTACCACCCAATCATTATCAATCGATTCTCCGTGTCTAGTTGTATTTTGGTGCTAACTCCAAAAGTTCATATAATTAGTCAAGCATAAAGATTGCATATAGGTTTAGTTTTGTGATGTGGATGAATGAGAATGTGTCAAGGGTTGAGATAGCGATGTGATATAAATGAAAGTGTAATGAATTCTGAATTAGACAAACAATATGATGCGTAGTTATATATTTTTTGTTTCTTTTTTTTATTTTAAAGAAAATAAATTATGAAAACAAAAACGAAAAAAGTATACATGTACGAAGATGTCAAGTCAACAATAAAATTCACCTTTCCAAATGAAGCCAAAGTCATTACCAATTTTGTTCAACTGTATCCGTCGAGAAACAATCTCTTAATTTCAATTTATTTTAAAGTTGATATGTCATTACCGTGTCTCTTTTACAGTTAAGGGGAGGGAACTTCGCATTTCTTCCTTTTTTTTTTTTTTTTTTTTTTTTCGTCCTTTTAGCAAACAATAAAATATCCTCATTTCATCTTGGAAGTAGTTGCAATTTTTAAGCATATAAAAATGTTATCCAACATAGCTTTCATAATATCTCTTCAGATATTTCTGATAAAATCCTTAATTATAAAGGATTTTCTCCAATGTAATTTATTATTTGTGATAATAAATTCCCAACTTTTATTTCTGCAATTAGAAATAAGTTTGAATAAACTTTCAGTTATCTACGATTTCCACTCGAATACAATTAGTATTCGCCACATTTGAATTCCTCGCAATAACTTCTTTTAGAAAAAGAATTACAATAGATCTTAAAAACATTCAAGTTTTCTCTTAGGACACAATTATCATTTACAAGAAAAATTTTTCAACTAACTTTTTTTTTTTTTTTTTTTTTTTATAAGGTTTTTTTCATATTATTAATTCTGTTTTTCTCTGTGGATCTCAGCTCAATGGCTAAATTAATGATTCTTGTCGGATTTACTTTTCTTCATTTGAATTTGCTCCTTTTTTTTATATTCGTTAAGTTCCAATCAACGAATCTAAATACATCATTCTTCTTTTTTATGATGTCGCATCTTCTTTTACTTTGAATTTTTGTTTATTATTCAACGGAGCTGCCGAATTCCACAATGTCATTCTATCACCAGAATTTCATTTTCACTGGACTTCGTAAAAAGATGACCTTTCATCTCCCTGGCGAAGCTCGCAACTGACTTTTGGATTTCTATCTTTTTGGCGGTAAAAACGTTCTAACTGCTTCAACCAATCATATGTCATTTCCCTGTTTGGATCATGACCTTTGCTCTTTTCAGTTTATCCAGTGCTGTTTCTAGGGCTCAAAAACCCGCCAATTGTTCCGGGCCTTGTGGCGTGCTTTTTATTTTTATATTATCCCCTCTATGACTGCCGCCGGACCATCACAGTATGAATTAAGATTATTAAAACAAAACTACAAGTGATACATTGATGGTAATTATAACTTGTAAGGCTCTCTTGTTAACCACCAGCCTGGTAGGTATGGCTTAGAGTACCCCTTTACTAAAGAAAAATGAATAAATAAAATGAAATAAAATAAGTATCTTGAGTATAATACTAAATTGTATTCAACATTGAAATTTCACTGGTATCTCTTTGTCCACTTCTCATATCAAACTGGTCCTCATTTTTGCTTAGCCTAATACAAAACCACATTCATAAAGTAACTAATGAGGATCAAACTTATGGCATTTGTGAATGGCCTGTGAGATAAGCTAATCATTGTTCTGTGGTAGGTGCTTAGATAAGAGAATATAATTTAGAATTACCTGAACCAATGAAAATTCCATGTTAGTTTAGTTAGAAACAACCACCAAGGATTAAAGGTGAATATAGCAGTTTTGGAGGTTTGAGGGTGGGTGGAGTTACCTCTTCATTGCCATTACTCTGTTTTACTCTGACTGGAAGTGGTAGTATCTATTAGGATTCCATCAATGGGTCAAATAAATTTGTTTGAAAATTATTTGCATTGGATTAGAATACTTGATACCATATAACTAGGTACAAATTATTTGTGTTTTGAATGGTTACTTGAAACTATAATTGTTTACTAAGAATTATTATTATTAGTATTAGTTACTTAAAACTATAATTGTTTAAATTATAAATCTAATAAATCTGACACATTTATTAGCTGAATTTTATTCTGAGATGTTGAATGCATAATGTTTGATCTCTGGAGAAATTTTGTAATAAATGAACTGACAAAGAAGGAAATTGTTGAAAGTATTTGCATAAAATAAATGCTTTCTTTATGATTTAGTTACAGACTTATTGATATGTGTGTATGCATTGCATATATATGATATAATATGAAAAAGTTCAGATTAACATGAATGTTATATGTATACAGGGATGCACTAATAAGTTGGTAGCCTGAATTTTGCTGTAAAATTTTCACTGTATAATGTTTGATTTATGTTGTTAATAGAGGTTTGTTTTCAAATGCATTGATTAAAGAGACTGTTAAAAAAATTTGTTGTGTAAAATAAAGGCATTTTTATCATTATTGATGACAGACTTATTAATGTATCTATGTGTGAAGAATTTTTTAAAATAGTAAACTCTTGATTACACAAACACATACACAAAATTGAGCACAAAACATTTAAACTTTAATTGAGGATAGAGGCATCTTTGTCTAAAGCTATCCCATTATTCCATTAAAAGAAATGCTATGAATAGTTACTATCCTAAGCCTTTTATTATTAGTATTTGATGTAATCTTTCTGAGCCATAAATTATAGGCTTATGGTGAATAGTAAACTAGTTCTCAGCTTGAAATATCAGATTTTGGATTCAAAGGTTTAATTTGTTTTAATGGATTTGATATAATGCTATATTAAACAGCCTTTTGTCTAGAAAGTTCAAAGAACTGTCTATTTATATTTAATATTACAATATTATTAAATCAAGCTAGGTTCAATAATTGCTTATCTGTGATGTTGTCTGGCAAAACATTAATCTGCTTGATGTCTCAATTGTGCATATAAGTCAGATTTTTTTTTTTTTTGTAGTGGGCACACTACAGGAAATGGGTGGAAGATATATGCCTTCAAATAGGTTGTTCTCTTAATGATATAAAACAATTATTATTCATTGATGTACTACTGATATACTGATAACAAAAAAAAAAACCCTGTTTGCTGAAGTAAGATCTTGATAGTGATGTTCTTAAATTGATTTACACTGTCATTAACATGGGCAGAACAAGGAGGTGCCCGTGGTGTAATGGTTATCGTCATAGGAAATGGACACGGCAACACGAGTTCAAATCCTGGTCGAGACTGATTGCATTTCACATAGCACTAATACCCTTGGGAAAGGTATGAATCCAATTATTCTCCCTCCAGTTATGGGTAAATAGTAGGACAGACTTGGTGAGGCAACAAGTCTAGGAGAAGGAAAACTCTGAATTCAAACCTGTTAAACTCTGCTTAAAAATTGAGCTTGTGTCATATCCTGCCCGAGCGGAGGAGGTGGTAAATATGATTAACATGGGCAAAACATGAAGAATGAATGACAAAATCTAAGGAATCTAACCTGTGGATTGAATAAAGAGTTTGGTTTAAAATTCTCCAAAGATTAACAGCTACAACAAAAACCAAAGACTGAAGTGTATTATGACCAAAATATTGTGATTATAAAAATAAAGATGGGGACCCTAATCAGAGTACATCAGTGAATGATAATAACGATGATGATAATTTCTGATCTTCAAGATTTAGACAAAAATAAACTTCTATCATTCTTTAACAATTTTTTTTTTCTTTTTTAACAGCAGTGAAGATTTGGATGTTATGATTACAGAAGCAGAATTTTTGGCAACTATTCAGTGTCTGAAAAAGATGTTATGTTCTGTTTGTGATCATGCACATGACCGCTGCGTTAAGTTAATGGTAGCTCGGGCAAAGGTAAGCAATTTAGAAAAATGAATGTGAACTTTACAGGTTTAAAACATAACAGGTTATCTTAAGTGCCTAATAAATAGCAGTTATTTTTAACTGTCTAGCTGATATATTGTTACATATTAAGTGTTTAAAAAATTGATATTACAGTATATTTTAGGCAAATAAAACTGAACAAGCTTAACAGGATATCAATTTTTCTGAGACATTGTATAATGTTATATATATATATATATATATATATATATATATATATACATACACACACTATTACTTGATATTAATAATTAATACCAATAAAAAATCATTCGAATTAATATTAATAATTATTACTATATCCTGCAACATTATGACAAAAATATTCATAATATGCACTCTGTAATCAATACAAAAACTATACCCTAAAATTGTATATTGTGGTAGTTGTTTTAGATGGCATTAATGTTATCAATTTTTATGATAATGAGTTTAATAATATCAATAGGTTTGATGAGGAGTAATAATAATTGTAATAGTAATATTGTGATAATTCTTGATATGGTATTATCTACAATACAAGGTATGATTTTTATTTATAAGAATAATAAAAATTGTATAGTTATATTATGCATAGTATTTTGTAGTACTTTATAATAATTGATGATGAATAATTATTATTTATAATAAGGATTTGAGGTTTAGTAATTATATGAATAATATTATGATAATTAATAAGATATAATTTTAACTTTGAGGATATATGTTGTATTTGTTTATAATTTTTCATAATAGTCTTAACAGTAACTGGTATAATTTTTATTTTTACATCATTAATGTGACCAATTATATTGAATAGTATAAAAATTTTGCTAGTTTTTGATTAAATAGTATTAATGTACAATATAATATTTCATAATTTAATTTAGTTAAGAGGCTATCAATACCCATATTAGTTGTTTATAGTAGATAATTTTCTCTCCCCAAATTCATTTATTCCTTTATTTTCTTATTTTTTAAAATCTATTTCTTTCATTTGGCTTTAAAAGTTTGTTAGTCATCATATCAAAATGAGTTGAAAAGGAAAAAAAGAGTCAAGAATTGATAGATCTTGATACAGGAATTGTATGTCATTTGTCAACTAGACAGGAAAAACAAAAATGGTCTAGTTTTTCTATTAAAAAAGTGGGTGGGTGGGTGAAATTTGGGTTAGAGAGATAGGGTGACTAGAATTTTGTGGGGTTTTCTAAATTTTCATTTGAAATTTCTCCTTTCTTTGTCTAAAGATGTAGATCTCACAATTAATATGAGTGATTTTTTTAAAAGATTTTTCTTTTATATGGAATTATTTGCTCTGTATTTTAATTTATTATTTTATATTGAGCTCTGTTCTGAATTTTGAATTACATGGATATTGAAAAAAGAAAATTCTAAAATAGAATTGTTACCACCATTGGCTGACATGGCTTTGGATAATATATATATATATACACACACGCGCGTAGAGGCAGTTAACTGACTTTAAATTCACATTATATTGTACTAGTCACTGAAATAACTAATTAGTTACAGGTGATGCTGACTGAGCTGAACAATTAAAGTTTGGCCCTCAGCTTTGAAATAAATCACATAAAAACTAAATTCATGAGTTCTGAAGATGTACAACAGGGCCATATAGTAGTAGAAAGCAAGGAAATTGAGGTGGCTAAAAGAGAATTTCTACTTAAGATGGAGAGTGAGTATGTGCTGACACAGGATTATGGAAATCTCACAAAGAATAAGATTAGAGTGAAAACCATTTTTAATTATAAAAGATGTGCTCAAGACAAAAATGGACAAGATCTTGTGTCACTCTCTTCAACTGCATCATTTTGCCTGTGATATGAAACATGAGAAAAACAGTGACTGGTTATGATGCAAACAGAAATGGAAAGATCCATGTGATTAATTCTTTCCATCTTGTGGTATGTTGTGTATGAATTATTCTGTAAAAAAAAAAAAAATGTGCAAAATCTTGCTTGGTCATATTTCAAAAAATTATTTATTATATATATAATCATGCACAACATTGACAAAATGATGATAAGAAAATTACTCTTATGATCAGCTGTAGTAATAAATCCATAAAACTGCTACTACAAAGAACAGCAGCAACAGCAGAACAAAATCTTAGTGATGACCTTAGTAAGGGAAATAACTTGTTCATACAGGAAGTATGAAGAAAAATAAGGGAGATAATCCTTGCTTAACTAAAGCAATAAAAAAAATGACTCAAGGGAAGTAACTATTAGATACTCTTAAGACTCAAGTCAAAATTTTTATATAACAATTTTTTTAGATAAGTTTTATTTTTTAAATTTTCTTTTATATTCTTACATAATGTGAAATGTAGGCTTAGCCAATAGAGCCAGGCTATATATGAAATACACAGAAATCATCCAGTTACTTGATATAAATTTTGTTGAATTAGTTGACTATTTTTTAAATTTTAATTTTGTAATATTTTGTAAATACTGCAGTATATAGAGTAACAAGTAACAACTGAATCATACTCCAATACTGAACTTTTTTTGCCTATACTAATTTTACCCTAGGCTGAAGCTAACTGTCAAATTATTTAAGAAGTCTTTGATTAAACGTTTGCTATGTTAAAATAAAATTCCCTCTCAATTGGTAAAGAACATCCCTGTTAAGCAGGCTACTTAAAATATGGGACACAAGTTGAACTTTTTTTTAGATGTTTATTCTTTATTTAATGCTTTATTACTAAATGTTAAAAAAAATGACAACCTGACTGTTATCATAAAATTCAACAAAAATGCTATGAAAGAACAATTTTTTTTAGTAATGACAATGTTTTATCTAAAAATTGGATAACTTTAGACTATTCTTGATGACTACTCTATTCATATTTTTAAAGAAGTCTTTTGTTAATTCATCCTGAACATGAATAGAATTAGGAAATTATTTCTTTCAAAGTGTTTTCTTGATTCATAAGATATTTTACTTTTCACCAGAGGATAAAAACAAATATTTAATTGTCTTTTTAGTTATTTCATTTAATATATGAAGAATGATGTGATAATGAGTGTAGTTGGATCATAACAGTTAAATATTCTTGTAAATTTGGAAGTTTTCTTCAATATTCAACTAGTTTAATGATTTCTCTATATTATCATTTACAAAGCTGAGCTTAGTTCAGAAATTCAGGGTCTCCTGTTTGAATCGGACTCACTAACTATGGTTTACTAGCCTAGCTTACTAACTATTACATTATGACAAGTGTCCTATGATTTCTCTATGTTGTATAAAAAATCAGTTTTGTTTTAAAATCAAACACAATTTTCTTGTAGGATGGGTTTCTTGAAAAGTTATCTTCAAGTGAATTTGTGGCTCTGTCTCGAGTTATTGAAGGATTTGTTGCAGAATGTGAGAAGAAATGTGGCAGAAGAAGTACTTCATTACGAGGAAGTTTATTAAATCAGGTAAGAAAAACCTTTTTATTATGAGCTACTTATTTTAATGATAGCAATCATTGATTTTTTTTTTTTTTTTTTTTTTTTTTTTTTTTTTTTTTTCTATTAGTAGGGAAAAAATTTAAGATTCTTAGTTGTAAATGTTCTTTTTTTTATACTTAATCACTTCCATGATTTTTTTATAATAAATCTATTCTGAGAATTTTTTTCTTCATTCTTTTACTAAAAAATGTAAACTAATTTCTAAATTGAATTCATTTTATGTTTTCATATTCTATACTTTGTTTTCAGTATGTGCTATTCTTTGACATAGAAATAATAACTTGTGATAAAAAGCAATTAAAAAAAAAAAATAAAAGAAAATATTAGTCAAAATTAATGACATCTGCGAAAATATAATATATTTCATTTAAATTTCAGGCAAACAGATTTGTAGATAGATTCCACGAAGAAAGAAAAACAAAGTTAAGGTAAGTTTTAAAATCTAATTAAAAAATATTTCAATTCATTTTTTGTATTTGCTGGAGTTTTAAAAAAAAATTTTTCAAAGTGAATTTTTTCTTTGGTATATAGAAAGAGATATATCTCCATTGGTTTTTTTCTCAAACACTATGTGAATGATATTTGACACTTTTTAAAATGCAATATTCCATTGCTCAATTAGTTGGTAAATACAGCAAGTGAAAGAATACAGGTTACTTCATTGTGTTATTTTTGTTGATTCTGAGAAGGTCTTTGAAAGCATAGGTATAAATGCAGTGTTAATTTCCCTAGAAATGCAAGGACTAAAATATTATTCCATCTATTAAATTCAAAACTAAAATGTTGTTGTATGTCTTAATACCAAATTGAAACTACAATATTGTTCCACATCTTAGTACTGAAAAAAAACCCTGTTTCTTCTCTTAATACAAAATTCAGATATCACTATGGTTTTTTCCTTAATAGTATTTTCACAAGAAGATATCCCATTTCATAATACCAAATTCAAAACTAGAATCTTGTTCCTTCTTTTAATAATAAATCTCAAACTTAGATATTCATCTTTCTCTTAATACCTTATTCAAAACTAAAATATTGTTCCATCTCTTCTTACCAAATTCAAAACTAAAATATTGCTCTTTCTCTTAATATCAAATTCAAAATCAAAGTATTGTTCCACTTGTGAATACCAAATTAAAAAGTCAAATATTGTTCTATGTCTTAATGCTGAATTAAAATAAAAACATATTTTGATTCTTTGCCCTGTTAGTGGGAGTTTAGAATTTGCTGACTGCATCTTTTGCAGAGGAGTTAAAGATCCCACAAAAGAGACCACCTGGTGGTCATTAGTAGCAACTTATGATGCTTGAGGACAGCATCTTGTTGGCCAAGGAATCCATGACCTGGGTGCTAAGTAGTCATTTGAACTGGAACCCTCTACTTTGGCCCTTACTTTGGTTAAATGGATGGTTGGAGAGGTCCAATCCAATCAACCGGCTGTTCATGCATAACTAAAAG
This sequence comes from Sepioteuthis lessoniana, assembly GCA_963585895.1. Classification (NCBI taxonomy): domain Eukaryota; kingdom Metazoa; phylum Mollusca; class Cephalopoda; order Myopsida; family Loliginidae; genus Sepioteuthis; species Sepioteuthis lessoniana. Next base: position 99,110 of record CAUZXS010002078.1, read on the forward strand.
TCAGATCAATTAATTTCTCTTAGATTGTTAGTACTTTTGCTCCAAAGAGATGTGATAAATTGTTCTATGAATAGATTTTCTTGAATTGCAGACATTTTTCACTCTCATAATATCTAAATGCAAAACTGAAATACATTTCAATCTCTGAATAATTATAATAAAATTTTCTAGATATATAAGAATACTAATTTAATTCTTTTGTTTAATTCATAGTGGATTCTAATGTGTTTACTTTTTTATTAGTTTGATACTAGACAATGAGAGGTGGAAACAAGCTGATGTACCAACAGAATTTCAAGAAATGGTTGATCACATAAGCAAATTAGGTATGTATGATATTTAAGTTTTAAAAATTATTTTACTCTAATAAGTATGAATTATCTCTCTTTTTTTTCTTCAAATCAACTAAAGAAGACTATCTTGTCAAATAATGTAAGGATTTTTAAAAAATTAAAAACTTAATTCTGTTGAGTAAGGTTTTAAATCCTTGTAAAAATGAATCTGATACATTTTTAAATGCTCTAAAATAATAGAAAGTTCACTGCCAAAAATATTACAAAAACAAAACCAAAAAAATCAAGAAATAACATGAAAATTTTGGAGTGTTATAATTTTTTTAAATTATCAAATGCCTCTACTACCTTTTGGGTTTAGTTTATAACTTTGTAAAGAGTCATTAACATCACAAATTTGCTTTTTAACTTTATGCTGTTAGAAAGATATCTTTTTTTTCCATACAGATAGTATATCTGAAGAAGGCTGTCGATTGGCTTGAAGCATTGTGTTGACAATATGAAAGAAGTGATTCAATTGGCAGGAAAAAAGGGAATTTTTAAGGATTAGCAAACAAACTTAAACAATATCATTGTTATTTATTGATTTAAGAATAGAAGAAAATAGACTAGTCAAGTCACTCATTACTCACCAATACCAGCTAGATTGCCAAAGTCAAGCTGTGATGAACCTTCTCAGATAGGTAACTATTTAGAAACAGCAGGTACCCAACCCCTCCACCACAATTAGGATGTGACACAAGGATAATTTTAAATCTGAGTCTCATTGGTTTGAATTCAATTTTTTTCCTTCTTGTCTGGTTGCCATATCAAGGCTAAAAAACCCAGTTCACTCAACTATTTCCCTATAGCTGAGAGGAGTATAGTTGGATTCATAGCTTTCTCAAGGGTTTTAACATTATATGAAATGTAAACATCCAAGATTTGAACTCAAACTGCCAGCTTCACTAATAACCATTACACCATGAGCAGTTAGTTTACCAGACTAAACAATTTTTTATAAATTTCAAGAATAAAAGAAAGTAGTTATTATTATTGTTGTTGTTATTATTATTATTATTATTATTATTATTATTATTATTACCTGTGTGTGAGTTTTCACATCACTCCTAACAGATGGCCTTCACTAAAGCTCATGTGACAGCAAATCTCTTCAGCTTTTTTTGGACCTTTCTCTGTATTTTAGCTGATCTCAATATGGATTCAATTTAATTCTGGATCTTATAGTTCCTCTCCCCAGTCTCTTTTCCAAATTCTTTGGAATTGTTCCAAAGAATATCACTATGATTTATATTACTGTCATTTCCATGTTCCTTTTTTTTTTTTTTTTTTTTTTTAGATTCTCTAGCGATGTCCAGATATTTATCAAGTTGAAATTTAAATTTTTTTACTTGTCTTTAATTTTGCTCTGTGACCTAATGGAACAGCAAAGTCCACTAATTGATTGAATTCTTTTCTTATGAATTATAACAAGGTTTAGTCTTCTGGGTGGTGATGATAAATCACCCTGTTAATGTTGTTTGTATTGAAATTATAACTTTTGTTCATTTTGTCTAATTCACATTTAACTTAATTCGCCCTGTCGGCTGGGGCTGTAGAATACGCCGACTGCACCTCTGCAGAGGGTTAAGACCCCCCCCCCAATGAGGCCACCTGTTGGCCGTGGGTGGCGACCCGTAAGGTGCTAGGACGGATCCCTGGTGGTTGAGCAGTCATTGATCCGGTAACAGAGTGGTCAATGGCTTGCAACACATCACTTTGGCCCTTACTTGGTCTGACGGGCGGTCGGATTGGGCCCGATCCGATCAATCGGCTGGTCCTGACATGCCCTAGCACATATGTGGTTTTGTTTTTTTTACTTTCCCCGATCGTATCATACAATCTGCTCTTGTGGAACTATTCGATCTACTTTTGCGGAACTATTTCCAACCCTCTTTTTTCCATGTGTGCTAGAAGGCGGGCGCTGAGGGTCAATTGTGCTGAGGTAGGACTTATGACCGCTGTGAGATTGTTGTTTTTTAAAAAGCATAATTTAGCAGAGGCTCAGAATCATACTCTTTGCATGAGTATACTGGTTTTGTATCCCCATCTCAGCCAAGGCGAATGGGTTGCCCTCTTGGTTCATTCCCTTCTCAAGTTGGAGTCCATGGTGGCTGGTGGAGCATAGGACCAGTGAACAACAATTACCAATCATGGCTTTTTCTTCATCAAAAAAAAATGAAACGTTCCCTAACGGAAACTGAATCGGACTACGAAGGTGTGGTAAGTTTCCCCAGATTCATAATAATTGAATCTACGGAAACACCAATAAGAAACTTATCACCTTTTTTAATTGAAAAGGTAATATCTAGTAATATGACGCCCGTCCATGTAAAAAAACTAAAAAATCAAACTTTGCTCGTTGAAGTAGATAAAAGGAAAAATGCCGATTTCCTACTGAAAATGACGAAATTCCACACAATAAACGTTAAAACTTACCCTCACAAATCCTTGAACATAAGTAAAGGGGTTGTAAGAAGTAAGGAATTGTCATTATGTACAATTGATGAAATAAAAAAAGAAATGAAGAAACAAGGTGTAACAGAAGTAAAGAGAGTTTCAATCAAAAAAGAGGGTAAATTCATTGAAACAAACACCTACATAATGACATTTGACCAACCCAAAATACCGGAGAGGATAAAAGTAGGCTACACAATGGAGAGAGTTGAGCAATTCATACCCAATCCATTGCGTTGCTACAATTGTCAAAAATACGGCCATCACGAAGATAATTGTAGAGGTCGAAATGTATGTGGCAAATGTGCACAACAAGATCCTGACCACCATATTGACAATTGCAACAATCCGTATAAGTGTGCGAATTGTGGAGGCGATCATCCCGTCTATGCACGATCCTGTGAAAGTTGGAAACTAGAAAAAGAAATACTGGGAATCAAACACAAGAACAACATCCCATTCAATGAAGCGCGGAAAATGATAGTAGGATCTAAGACCACAACCTACTCTCAAGCTGTCCAGCGCAATAAAACCCAGTATAATTACGAGAGGATAGTAAAAAAATTGATTCAGCTGGAGCCGGGCAACTGGGAAGGCTATATCAATGAAATAAGAGCCTCCCTTGATACTAACAAAATTTCAGAGACACCAACTACAAAGGCAGATCTTGTAGCAGACAAAGTGAAGACACCTGCACACTCACATACCTCCACGGTTAAGACCGATGTAGAAAAGAGCATGGAGCTATCACCAACCACACAACCAAGTAAATGTGTCATGGAGAAATCCCCTTCTAAAACAAGACCAAAAGATAGGAGATCCCAAATAAGACCACCCAATTCTACAGATACCTCTCCAAACAAGAAACTGCAAAAAGACAAGCCAAAAATTAATCCAAAACTAAATGAAAATGTTGACGCAAGTAACAAATTAAAAATTTTAGAAAAGATGGAAACAGAAAACAGCCCCCAAGTACATAAACATAAAGGCCATAAAAATAAATGATCAAACAGTCCAGATCTAAGGTCTAACAATGAACCACAAAATAATCCAGTGGAACTGCCGCGGAATCAAAGCCAATAGGAGCGAACTGCTCTTATTGATGACTCAACAACAACCTGCCATTGTCTGCCTTCAAGAAACATTTCTGAAAACTAATGATGATATCACAATAAAAAAACCACCGAAGTTACAATTTCATCAACAATACCGGTCATAGCGCTTCGGGTGGTGTCTCAATCCTTATTAGGAACAACATACCTCAAAGCAAAATCCACCTCAACACTCAACTCCAAGCAATAGCTGTCAAAGTGACTTTACACAGAACAATTAATATCTGCTCTCTATATATTCCGCCCCACGATGCCATAAATGAAAGTGAAATCAACAACATATTACAGCAACTACCCACACCTTTTATTCTACTTGGCGATTTTAACAGCCATAACACCATGTGGGGCTGTAGAAGGAGAAACCACAAAGGCCAAACTCTTGAAAATATCATTAACAATTATAATCTCTGCCTATTCAACAAAAAATCACCAACACATCTGGATCCATCATCTGCTACCTACTCAGCCATTGATTTAACCCTCTGCGACACTTCATTGTTCCTTGATTTCACCTGGAGGGTGTATGAGGACACATGCGGGAGCGACCATTTCCCAATTGTACTCGAGAGTTTGCACCCTCAAGACGACGACCTTCCCCGGTGGAGGTTGAATAAAGCTAACTGGGAAGAATTTCGCTCTCAATGTCAAAAACACCTCATAGTAAACAATACCGAAACTATTCCCGAATTCTTAAAAAAACTTATAAATATAGCTAAAACATGCATTCCACACAACCCAACAATTCATAAACGAGACAGACCTTGGTTCAGCAAAGAATGTAAACAGGCTATTCGCCTACGACGAGCAGCTTTGCGGAAATTCAACACTGAACCCACAACCTCCAATTTAATCTCTTTTAAATTCCACCAAGCTAACGCCCGTAAAATCATCAGAGAAGCCAAGAAAAAATCCTGGCAAAATTACGTGAGCAAGCTAAATACTTCCTCTAACATCAAAACGGTTTGGCTCATGATTCGAAAAATAGCCGGTAAAAAACAATCAACTCCACTAAAACACCTCTCCGTAACAAACCACAAAATAACAGGTAAAAAGGCCAGATCTTCTTGCAGAAACATTTTCTAAAAACTCCTCCAGCCAATTCAACACAGAATTCTATAAAATCAAACCCACCCTTGAAAAGAAAAAAATAAAGTTCTCTTCAAATAACTCCGAAGAATACAATAAGCCATTTACCCTAACTGAACTAGTGGACTCCATAAAAAAATCCAACCACTCAGCTGTCGGTCCTGATGAAGTACACAACGAGTTCCTCAAACAGCTACCAGATAAATCGGTCAAATGCCTACTAAAGCTATATAATAATATTTGGGTGAATGGTACTTTCCCAGAAACATGGCAAAGATACATTGAACCCGCAGAATTATCGACCCATCGCATTGACTAGCTGCCTTTGGAAGATGATGGAGCGGATGATAAATAGTAGATTGACGTGGTATCTTGAGACAAATGGTCTAATAACAAATATGCAAACAGGATTCCAGAAAAAAAGAGGAACCATAGATCATTTGATATGACTAGAAATCTTCATCAGAGAAGCCTTCATAAGAAAACAACATCTGACGGCAGTATTTTTTGACTTAGAGAAGGCTTATGACACTACGTGGAAGTATGGTATTTTGTTGGACCTCTATAATCTCGGCTTAAGAGGAAGACTGCCGATGTTCATAAAAAACTTTCTCTTCGAAAGAACATTTAGGGTACGCGTGGGACCCACCCTTTCAAACTCACAACATCAAGAGGAGGGTGTTCTGCAAGGCAGCATCCTCTCCGTTACTCTCTTCTCCATAAAAATCAATAACATTGTCAAATGTCTAACCCCCTCAATCGACTGTGCTCTCTACGTCGATGACTTCGTCATATGCTATCGGGCCACTCATATGAACATAGTAGAGCGACAACTTTAACTAAACTTAAACAAAGTAAATAAATGGGCAAGAGAAAATGGATTCAAGTTCTCCAAGTCAAAAACTAAATGCGTGCATTTTTGCTCTCTAAGGAAAATGCACAATGACCCTCTCCTAAAAATTGATGACTCCGAAATACCAGTCGTTAACGAATACAAATTCCTCGGCATAATATTTGATAAAAAACTTTCAATCATCCCACACATAAAATACCTAAAAAACAAATCAACCCATGCCCAACAACTTCTGCGAGTTGTTGCCCACACAGAGTGGGGAGCTGACCGTCAAACTCTAATTAAGTTATATAGAACTCTTCTCCGCTCTCAACTCTGGCATTTTCGTATATAGATCTGCCAGGAAATCATATCTGAAACAACTTGACCCTATTCACCATGGAAGCTTACGACTGGTATTAGGAGCATTTAGAACCTCTCCAATTGACAGCTTATACACCGAAGCTCACGAAGCACCTCTACAGATCAGAAGTGAAAAATTAGCCCTCCAATATTACACCAAACTTAAATCTTCTCCCTCTAATCCAGCATAAGACTGCACCTTTGATCCAAAATACAGAAAATATTTTGACCAAAAAGAAAAATCAATTAGACCATTTGGCCTCCGTATGGAGCCTATTTTAAAAAAAGCCAGCATTCCTCTAGATAATATCCATAAAAGCACCTTGCCACAAATACCACCTTGGATCATTAAAAATCCAAAAGTTAACCTTCAACTGAATCAACTCCATAAAACAAAGACACATCCCTTCACCTACCAAGAAAAACATCAAAATATCCTCCAACAGTATCCCGACTACCTATGTATCTATACAGATGGATCCAAAGACCACAATAAAACAGCATGTGCAGCAGTCTTAAACAAAATAATAAAAACAAAAGCTCTGCCAATGGATAGTTCTATTTTCACAGCTGAGGCCTGTGCAATAGACTTGGCTCTCGACATTATCTCAAAAGAAAAACACAAAAAATTCATCATATTCTCAGACTCGCTCTCTGTCCTATTATCATTAAACAACAAAAAACTAGAGCACCCACTTATTGTCAAACTACTTTGCAGACTACACTCAACATTAAACAAAGAAATGGTTTTTTTGTTGGATTCCAAGCCACATTGGGGTGAGAGGAAATCATAGAGCAGACGCGGCAGCAAAATCGGCTTTAGATTTGACCCCTGAAAAGTACAACATCCCATACACTGATCTGAAACCGAAAATAAATAATTTCCTCCATAAAAAATGGCAACAACGCTGGAATAGAAATACCAGCAATAAACTATTTCAGGTCAAACCCTTTTTGGGAGAATGGCACCCAGCCTTTCGAAAATCGCGAAAAGAGCAAGTAACAATAACGCAATTGCGTATTGGTCACAGCAGACTTACGCACTCTTTTATACTCAAGCAAGAACAGCAACCACAGTGCTCGACATGCCAAACGCCCTGCACAATCAAACACGTTCTCCTTGAGTGTAAAGAAAGCGCTATTTCCACACAAATTCCATGAAGGACTTATTTGAGAACGTCCACATGGATAATGTCTTGTCGTTCTTGAAAGAGACCGGGTTGTACCAGAAAATATAGATTTGGTTACAATCCTGAAAACACAACAAAATAATCAACAGAAAGCAAATTATTGCTGAATAGATTTATGCTTGTGTTGGTAGAAAGTAGTGAGAAACAAAAACAAAAAACACTATCATCACTAAATAATCTAATGTCACATAGAAATACTCGCAAATACTTGCTCGTATGCAAGTAAATGAGTTGTATAGTTTTAGTATGGTATGATTAAATTATGTGTCTGCAAATCGTACACACGTGTAAACGGGCTTTGGCATTAAATAGCCTATAGAGGTTGATATGCCATTAAACCCAATCAACCAACCAACCATTTAATTTAATAAAATGTGTTATATGAACCTGTGTATGATGGCATTCATTCTGACTTGTTTGAGTTCTATCCTACAAATTCATTGCATCACAAATGTATCAAATATTCTAATTAATCCTAAGCATATTTGTTGTTTTATATTTATAATTTATCTTTCTATTAATGAATAGATTTATAAAAAATGTTCTTTTGAAATTTACCTTGGCTGTTTCTACTTTGTTCAATATAGGAAAACTTGAAAAACAATTATTTAAAGATTCAGAAAATTTCTAGATAAAATAGCTGCTGTTTGTCAACTTTTAAAATTGCTAAGACACAGGCAAATCATGTATTGGAAAAATAACAAATTGTATTAATGTTTACTATTGTTTTTATTTGTGTGTAAATATTCTCATCTTTTTATCAATTGAGGAAGAGTTTTTTTTTTTTTTTTACATATGAAAAATATTTTGACATTTATTTTGAATATTTTCTTTTGTTAGGACGGATGCAGTTACCAGAAAAACGAATTGACTTGGGTTGGTATTCCATATTTAGACATACATTTTAAAGATTTGTTTGTTTAAAATTTCAAGTTCTGCTTTATAACAACTACAAATAAAAACACTTCAACATGGCTTCAAATTTAAAACAAAATACTATGAAATAACATGATAAAAATTTGGCAGCTGGTCAATTAAACCAAAGTTGGCAGCTGGTTGCTAGAATTTCAAGTAGAGTTGAAACTATTCATTGATGAGTTGTATTCAAAAAAGTATTGAAACTAAAGCTGTATTTACCGAAACACAAATGAACAATTAATGAAATATTCATTTTCTTCAAAATTGTCCTCTTGGCATTCAATACACTTATTCAAGTAAGTTTTCCATTCATCTAAAACTCCTCTTTTGATTTGGTACATATTTGAAGGACAGTTTTCTTTTCTAAATGTTCCTGTGGTCAATAATCATCATTATAATACATTTTTGTCTGATTGTTCAATATGAAAGTTATGATAATAGTAAATGACTAATGGTACTAAATACTAAGTACTACACAACTCACACTGACTAAACCATCTATTTTTACCATCAAAGTTGCAAATAAAAATGCATATTTTAAAAGTTTCTGTTAAAATTATGATTGACTGAGAAAAAACATAATATTATGTTAAATAGTTTTGACTAAAGAAAAGCATTATTGAAATATTATTATTGAATAATTATTTGTTTCTACTGTTTAATATATTAATCACATGAATATTTTTTTCAGGTAAAAAACCTGCCGAATTTATTGTTGTTAATGAAGAGAAATTTGCAGTCGTTGGGTAAGTAAATGTTGGTTTATGTTAGAATAGAATGCAAAAGTGACTATGAATATTACTACAATTTAGATAGTACAAGTACATTGGCCATTGATGTACTTTAGATGAGCAAATCTTAATTATATCAGATGGGAAAGATTAGTCTGAGGGGTCAATCTCCAATCCCCAACAATATAACAGCAATATTGTTTGTCACGGGCAAAACAGAAAATTGGTATAAATAAAATGTATGTAATCTAGTTGATCTTAACTTGCTGTGGTTTGGAAGGTCTGCTGATTCCTCTGATCTCCAGTTCCCCCAGTCTCATTTTTATACCTTTAGGGACCATTCCAAGTACACCAACTACCATTGGTATCACTGTCACCTTTATATTACATAGCTTTTGCAGCTCTCGGGCAGGATCCAAATATTTGTTTATCTTTTCACTTTCTTTAATTTTCAGTCTGTGGTCTGTTGGAAGAGCAAAATCCACTAGATGACAACTTCTTTTTTCTTAATTGACATTAGGTTTGATCTTTAGACTGGGATTATCCATTTGTATATCAAAATCTCAGGATTTTATGAGTCTCAATTTTTTAGGACAGATTCTGGCTCATACGTACATCATTTATTCATATAGTAAAATTTTAATCTCTTGCACAATTCACAATAGATCCTTTTTCCCACCCTGTTGTACCTAGACTTTTACTTCTTTTGTGCGAGTCTGTTGCATTTGCTTATTATGTGATTAACTGTTTCATCTCTATCATCCTATAGCCTATATTTGGACAGTTCCCATCAATCCCCTTTCCCACCTACTCGTGCCTAGAATTGCATTCCTTTTGTGTCAGTTTGCTGCATTCACTTATTATGTGATTAACCATTTCATCTCTGTCATCCTATAGCCTACACTTGCACAGTTCCCAGTGGATCACCTTTCCCACCCAGCTGTGCCTAAACTTTTACTTCTTTTGTGCCAGTTTGCTGCATTCACTTATGTGATTAACCCTTTCATCTCTGTCACCACTTGTTATTCTGTTGCATATTATCAATTTTCCTTTGATATAATTGGTCTTTATGACATTAAAATAGATTCAGTTTCTCTCTTGAGGTTTCCTCTTCTTAGTCATGTCCTGGTCTGTTGTTGGTGTTGGTGTTGTTGGTGGTGGTATAAGAAGAGTTCTCAACAGAAATATCTTCCTTTAAATAGTAATAGTTCAGATTCTACCAATTGGTAGAGTTTTTTGTTTTTTAATGGAAAGTTCTTGAAATAAACAAAACCACAAGCAAAAGAGTGACTAGTGTTCTTTGAATTATACTATGGGAGAATTTATTGCTATCCCAATATCAAGTAATGATTACCATGTGTAACAGATAAAGATGTTAAAATATTTTTAATGTCTGAGTTGTGTCAGACTGGCTTAATGGTTGATATTTCATTTTAGGTGAAGTTGAAACATATCATGGACTTGGCTCTATTGATATGGTGGTTGGATGTTGAAATAAGTAGCATTTCATGGTTTTTTGCCCAACGGCTGGGACTGCAAAATACACCAATTGCGTTTCTGCAGAGGGGTAAGACTCCTCGGATGAGTGTCCTGGATATGACACTAAACAATCTAATGGTGAGGCTCCAGTAATACTGGAACTTTGGGGAATATGGAGTACCCCTTTATTGCCGTTGTTCCCAGGTCCACTCTGACCCAGAGTGGTAGCACCTGATTGGGTCCTATTTATGGGTTAAATAGAACTAAACTGTAATTACACTAAACTGAATTGTTTTAAATTAAGTGTTTGTATTTATATATATGTATAAAAAGGATTTGGCATAAGATAACCTACAATGGTTGATATGCCATAAAACCAAAATCAAACCAAATCATGTTTTTCTTTAGCTTAGATTGTTTATTTAGGTGTTTATGTGTCACTCAATACTGTCCATTCTATTTCAAAGTAATCACAGTAATATTATTAAATGAGACTTTTCAATTCTTTCTGGGATGGTGAACCTAGTATCTTTGTTAAAATAATGATTGTTTGAGTAGAAATATTGTTCAACTAGTTTTCTATAATCTATCTGTGAATAATGATAATTTCTCATCTCAAAGATTCAGACAAAGAATGCAATTGAAATTAAGAGACTTCAAATTTTAAAAGTTCCATGCATGTAGTATGAATAATTTTGAAAACCAATGATTTTTAAATTTCAAAACATTTATTTTGAAATCATTTGCTCATGTTAATGTCTTCTATAAAATTATATTGTTTTACAATGTAACCCATTGTTGATTTTTTTTCTCTTTTTCTCTCTCCAGTACGGTGTTAATGTTGCTGAAAATGATGGTTGAATATTGTGAGTGTGTTGATGACATTCCCGCTGCAGCCCAAGATATTCTCACAAGATTAATTGATTTATTGAAGGTAAGATTTAATATACAAGTTATCTTCCTTTTTTTAAAAATTTTTCTGTCCTGGCTATGACACTAAACTGTATCTGATGGTGAGGCTCCTATTCTGGAGATCTGGAGAATGTGGAGTATCCCTTCATTGCCATTACTCTCAGGTCTACTCTGACTCTCTAGAGTAGTAGTATCTGTTAGGGTTCACTCTATAAGTTAAAAAGATTTGTTTTCATATATGATAGGACTGTATGTAAAAAGAAAAAAATGAATGTAATTTGCTAACCTCTAAGAATCATCCTAGACAAATTGACATACAGTTAAAATCAATCAATCATTAATAGTTCTCCAATTTTTGTGTTCATGTTAACATGGCGAAAATGGTACTTTGTAGCAAAATACGTGCTAGTGCAAGACCATTAAAAATACATAAACTTTAAGAATAAAACAATTTCTGTTCTCATCAAACAAGTTATGTAATTTTTCATTGATTGGTTGTGTTTTATAGCATATCAACCTTTGTAGGTTATTTAATACCAAACCTATTTATACTTATATATTTAATATATAAGATTTGTAAATGAATAGTTTAAGTTTGTTTGTACACAATTAAATAATTTCAAGTATTGCTATTTAAAACTAGTAAAGTAAAAGTAAATTAGTGACTTAAGTCGAGGGTGGCTCAAAGGCTCCCTTTTCGATAGCTACTACACCAAGGTGTAGGGGAGGGTGCTATTTTTTTCCTTGGATTGCTCCACCTTACCCTTGATACATACCTTATATTGCTGAGTGTTAAGCAAGGCAGCATCAAGTACCGTTTTTTTGAGTCTTTGGTATGACTCAACCTGGGATTGAACCTAGGTCTCCTGGATGATTGGCGAACACTCTAACTATCATGCCAATGTCTGATATTATTAATTTGTTTGCACACAGTTAAATGGTTCCAAATATTGCTATGTAATACTAAATCAATGTGATACTAATCAATTGTTTGCTCACAGAGAATGATTAAATAATTCTATTTGACCCATAGATAGGAACTTAACAGGTACTACCACTTCATGTCAGAGTGGAACTGGGAGTAATGACAATGAAGTAGTACTCTCCATTCTCCAAAGCTCCAGGACTGGAGCCTCACCATCAGATGGTTTAATGTCACTTTTTGTCGGGTGGAAGATTCTTAACCTCCTGTGGAGATCACTTTGTCAGCTGGGGCTGTTAGAATATGCTGACTGTACCTCTGCAAAGAGGTAAGACCCCATCAAATGGGGGCCACCTGTTGGCTGTGTGTGACAAAACATAAGAAAATCTTCAACCCACCAAACATAAACCACATTAAACAGAAAATGTTCAAAAACACACAAACTAAACTTAAACATAGGTGAAAACATCATACAATGAAACTGTTGCAGAATCAAAGCAAACCTTAATGATTTGCTTTCATTACTAACAGAAATACACCTGGCTTTAATCTGCCAGCTAGAAACATCTCTTTAATAAAACAACAAAATAACACCAGACACAGGGCCTTGGTGGTGGGGTGGAGGTGTATCGATCTTAATTAGGAAAGATATACTCTAAAGAAAAATTAATCTGAACACCAACCTTCAAGCAATAGCTATCAAAGAAAAAACAGACTGAACACTATATATAACTCAAAAAAATCCTACTATGCTGGATTCTAAGCCACATACAAATAAGAGGAAATGACAAAACTGATGCAGCAGCCAAATAAGCATTAAAAATAGCCCCTAACAGCTTTAAAATCTCATATTGACATTTGAAGACCCCCCCCCAATGGCAAGAAAATTGGAGTAACAACATACATACATACATAAACTCTTCTCAAAAAGCCCAATATAGGAAAATGGAAACCTGACTTCTGAAAGAAACAAGTAACTGTATCCTAATTACATATAAGTCATACAAAACTTACACACTCCTTTTTACTCAATAAAGAAAACCAATCAGAATGCATGACATGTCAAACAACCTTTACTGTTCCACACATTCTAACAGAAAGTGGAGTTTTTGCTGTTATTAGACAACATTTTTATAATGCAAACAACATAAGATATATTTGAAAATGTCATCATGGACGACTTCTTGTCCTTCTTGAAAGAAATATAATTATACCAAAAAATATAACAAACTCGAAATTTATCCTGTAAACTTATCCCTTAAAGTAATCTTCAATCCGTTTAGCAATAAACAACTGCAAACAACCTACTGTCAAGATCAAGAAAAACCCATGAAAAAGACTTAACAATAAATTTGACCATCCTTCACTATTTACCGCTTGGCATTAAATAGCCCTGGATGGGTTAACATGCCGTTAAAATTATTCATTCATTCATTCATTCCTGTAGAGATGTAGTTAGCATATTCTACAGCCATAGCCCATTTTGAGTATAAAAATTGTTAAGTAATGTCTAAGGGAAATAACTCCAAATCCCTTAGCTATTAATTAGTCGTTTCTTTTGACCAGTTTGTACCCTTCAGTTAGCAGTTGTAGTATGCCAGTAATACTTTAATAATAATTAAACTTAGTGATTATGTTGAAATTGATTACGGTATTGCATTTCCTTTGCTGAGTTGAAATAATGTATCCACCAAAAATAAAGCCGACTCTCTCCTACTTTTTCACCTTGTGTCCGTTGGAGCATTCCAGCTTTTACATAGAGCTTGGTAATTTGGCTATACAAAACACCACACGTTTGCATAGACAAGCGAGGCACTAATCACAGTTTCTGCACCTGCCCACCTCCACTCGCTTTGGGGGGCGTCTGGTCAGCCAACCAACTCATTACAGTGATAATTAATACTTGCAAATGATTTTAATATTCCTAAGGTTGTTTGATATTTTCCACATCACCAATGTGCTTCCATTTCATTCTTGATTTTGCTCTTTTTTAATTCGCTTGACACTTTCATCTTCAATCATTGAAGAGGTCTTCTGTGTAGTTGTTTTTGGTCTCTCAGATATTATTTGACAACTACACCTATTGTCTGTATGTGCCTAGTAGAGTTACCATTGCATCTCTCAACTGCAAAAACCTGCAATCACTAGCCAACACTTGCTTTTTGTATTTGATAATTCTCTTCTCTTCCTTCTCTTTAAACTGACTGCCGTTTCTCCTCAAACCAATTCTTGTCCAACACAAAAGCAAAAAAGACTCCGAGTGACAATGTTCATTGTTTTTATGTTTCTGCCTTGCCTCATTTGCATGCGCATCTTCACTCTCTGTGGTTTTACATGACTGCTGGCATGAAGATACATAACCATTTGCGATATAAGCTTGCTCAGGGCAGCCATGTTTTTTCCAGTCAAAAAAATAAATCTTGCACACAGAGCATATGCGCTGACGTTTGCGTTGAGGTGAGTGGCAATTTTCATCCCAACTTTCACTACATTGTGAACCCTATAACATGTCTGACCCTGCAGAGCTTCTGCTTTTGGTACTCTGTGATCATGTCCTTCACTCTGCTCTTGAATTACCTCACTTAGGATGTTTTCATTCAACAATATTCCCAGCATAGATCTTTCTATAGCCTTCTGTGTCATAACCAATCTCTCTCTTCGTTTGTGATAGCCTACATTTTACTTATGTATAACATTGCAGGCAAAACAGATTGAAGAGATATTAATAAAATTCTCTAAATAGAAGATTATTTTTTATTAGAGTGTTTAAAGGTTTGTTTTCAGCAATTTCATTATTTATCAAAAAAATTTATTAACCATAGAAATAGCATTGCTACAGATTAACGTAAATGTATTGAAGTCTGTGGTATCAAATTTGATTACTGTTGTATTTTTTAATGTTCATTACAAGTATCATTTATTTTAAGAGAATTTGTGCTTCTAATGATAAAGTTCTTAGAATTCAAAAGTTGTTTATAAAAAACCCATGTAACACATTTGTTGTCACATGTGTATCATATGGTTTTAATGCAATCTAAGTAGCTCTGGTTTGCAAACTTATCTTTATACAATTTTATATGTAAATTGAAGAACCTATTCTTGTTTTTGGATGTTTTTTTCCTCTCTCAGATAACTTAATTTTAATAATATATAAATGAAGCAAAAATTATTCATACACACATGCATACAAATATCAAAATAAAAAGCAACTGTTTTTATTTGCTATAAATATAATTGTGAAAAAATCATTAAAAGTAGATTAATGTTAGATTTCTTTTTTCTTTGAGATGAAAGGCTTTCACTTCTTTCCTTTTCAGTGATTTTTTTTTAATAGTTTTATTAAATGACATATTACCTTGCAGAACCCTAGAATTTTTCATGGAACCCTAAGGTTCCACCAAACTCACTATTGGGAAAACACTGGGCTGTGGTAATACACAGAAATTAAGCAATGCTAATTTTTTTTGCACCATATTAGATATTTAAATCCAGCAGATGAATGAACTTGTAAAATATAAATTATGTCCACCTCATCCTCATCATATCGCGCTGGTAGCACGGATATCCCTGACCCTCTCTCGCCACTCCTCCCTATCGTTCATCGCCCTAGGTAGGTCTTCAGGACAACATCCCGTATCCTCACATAGCTGCTGAATGTATGTTCGTGCTGGTCGTCCTGCTTTTGCACGGCCATGTGTGGGGGTCCATAAGAGTACATCTCTTATGAGTTCGTCCCTGCTTCTCCAGCAGTGTCCTGCATGTCTGGTTCGTCTAACTTGAATAGTTTTCGTGATAGGGGGCAGGTGGCCGTACCAGTTGGTGTCTTGTGGGGTGTTGCCGCCAGGACTTGTTTAAGATTGCACGTAGCATTCTTGTGTAATTGCCGTCTAGCTTCTTCTCCAGCCGTTTTGTTAGCGTCCATGTAGTGCAGCCATATAGCAGTATCGATGTGACCGCTGCCTGGAAGAAACTGCGTTTCATTTTATCGGTTAGGTCTGATTTCCATATAATCGATAGCCTATTGATAGCTGTCCATGCTTTCGCTAACCTCATTTCGATGTCCTTTTTGGTTGATTCGACGCTGCTTCCTAGGTAAGTGAATTTGTCTACTAGTTTAAGAGGGGTTCCTTCTAGAGTGGAGATGTCCCCCGTTTGATTATAGCACATATATTCCGTTTTGTGTGCATTAACATAGAGGCCTATGCTTGCTGCTGCTTGTTCCAAACTATGCAGTAGTGTTTTGGCTTGGTCAGGTGTATTTGGCAGTATCGCTATGTCATCGGCGTAGTTGGCGTCGGTAATTGTTGTTGCGGGGTACCTTCTGCTTCTTTTTTTCATCAGTTCGAAGCCATTCTCTTTGATTTTGTCAATCGATGTTCTAAGTATGTAGTCTAGACAAATGATAAAGAGTTACGGAGCCAGCGTGTCCCCTTGTAGTACTCCTGCTACAATGTCGAAGTATTCTGTGTCTCCATCTGGTGATCGTACTTTTACTTTAGTGTTTCTATAGAGAATCGTTATTGCCGCTACGGTTTCTTTAGGTATGCCGTACGCTAGTAGGATTTGTTCCATCTTTCCTCTGTGAATGGAATCAAAAGCCTTGATAAAGTCAACAAATATTAATGTCGCTTGTAGGTTTTTTGCCCGTACACCTTCAAGGATTCTACGGATGGTTAATATTTGTGAGGTTGTGGATCTATTTCTTCGGAAGCCAGTTTGGTTTTTTCTAAGTATGTTGTCGATTTTGGGTTCTATGCGGTTTTGTAGTAGGGCATTGTAGATTTTGGCTGCTATGGATGTAAGTGTTATGCCTCGGTAGTTTTTGGCTAATCCGAGGTCCCCCTTTTTAGGGAAGGGGAGTATGCATCCCTTCATCCATCTATCTATCGGATTTTGATTGTATACTGCGTTGCAGTGTCGGAGCAGTATGTCGTCGAATTGTCTGGTTTTCCATACTTCCGGGGGAATTTCGTCCAGCCCTGCAGCTTTCCTATTTTTAATTTTTCTGAGAACCGAGTCGAGTTCTTCTTGTGTGAACGGTCCTAGTTTAATGTCTAATTGTTTGCTAATTATTCTGGTGATTGGTTCATGTGTTATTTTCGGTGGGTTTCCTAGTAAGTTTTCGAAGTGCTGTTTTCACAGTTTTATTCTTTCTTGTTGGTTTGCTGCCTTCAGTTTTGCTTTGGCTGTGTTCTTTCTTCTACTCACTTCGTTTATTGTTTGCCAGGCTATCCTAGATTGTCTATCTTCCACCGAGTCTCTAATCTTATCTATCTGATTTTGAATGTATTCTGTCTGTTCCTTTATATATATGCCTGCTAATTGATATTGTGCCGTTTTTAGTTTTAAGGCATTTGTGTTTGTTGGGTTTTTTCGATAGTTTTTGGAGGCTGTTTTCACTAGTGCACATTTTTCTCTCACTGCTAAAGTTTCCCATGGGACTCTATATTTAGTTTTGAGTTTTGTTGGAATGCATTTCGCTGCTGCCTTGAGGTGTGCATTGACGAAATTTTCATATTCGTCGTTTGGTGTACTTTTTTCCGTCTTTTCTTGTAGTGTTTCGAATCTGTTTCTTAATTCTAATACGTATTTATCTCTTATATCTCTGTTGTTCAATAGGGCCCAGTCATAGTGTTTTGTGGTCACTGTTCGTTTGACGTTTTTTCGTAGGCTTAACTGTATTTTCGCCGTGACTATTCGGTGATCGGTGGACACACCCTCAAAAGAGGAGTATGCCTCGCAATTCATTGCACTATTTTTCCATTTCTTGTTTATAAGGACATAGTCTATCTGAGCTTTAGTATTGTTTGCGTATGTGTATGTCCATAGTTTGCCCTCCCTTTTTTGGTAGTTTGTATTGAGGCATAAACCCATAATAATTTATTTCTAGTTACTCTGGTTATTGAGGTAATCTATCAGCTTTAGAATAATTTAAAATATGATTTTAAGAGGTTTAAAAAGTAAATTAGAATTAATTCATATTTGCTTAGATTAAATGATCACCCTGTCAACTGGAGTTGTAGAATAAACTGACTGTACATCTGTAGAAGGTTAAGATCTCCTCCTTGGGTATGACTTTAAACTATCTGATGGCGAAGCTTTTGTCCTGGAACTTTTGGCAATGTGGTGTACTCCTTCATTGCCATTACTCTCTGATCTGTTTTGACCCAGAGTGGTAGTACCTGTTTGTATCCCATGTATGGGTCAAATAGAACCATTTAATTATTTACTATACTTGAAACCATTTAACTGTATGCAAAGAAATCATTAATATTAAATTGAATTATCAGCATTAGAAACCTGAAACCATTGCAAATGAAAAAATAATGTTGAATAGATTTATTAGTATAGGATAGCAATATTTATTCGTATAGGATAGCAATATTTATTAGTATAGGATAGCAATATTTATTAGTATAGGATAGCAATATTTATTCGTATAGGATAGCAATATTTATTAGTATAGGATAGCAATATTTATTCGTATAGGATAGCAATATTTATTAGTATAGGATAGCAATATTTATTCGTATAGGATAGCAATATTTATTAGTATAGGATAGCAATATTTATTAGTATAGGATAGCAATATTTATTCGTATAGGATAGCAATATTTATTCGTATAGGATAGCAATATTTATTCGTATAGGATAGCAATATTTGAAACCATTTAGTGTCCTGGGTATGACATTAAACAACATCTGATGGTGAGACACCAGTCTTGGATTTTGTGGAATGGAGAGTGCTCTTTCATTACTATTACTCTCTGATTCACTCTGACCTGGAGTGGTAGTACCTGTTCGGCTCCCAT
Organism: Sepioteuthis lessoniana; assembly: GCA_963585895.1. Classification (NCBI taxonomy): domain Eukaryota; kingdom Metazoa; phylum Mollusca; class Cephalopoda; order Myopsida; family Loliginidae; genus Sepioteuthis; species Sepioteuthis lessoniana. Next base: position 118,256 of record CAUZXS010002078.1, read on the forward strand.
CTATAGTTTAAATAGAACTGTTCAATCTTTGATTAGGGATTATTATTATTATTGTTTGTTATTTGAAACCGTACAGCTGTGTGCAAATTATTTGTATTAGATAGGAATACTTGATGAATAGAATTACTAATGTTGGATAGGAATACTTGAAACTATTTAACTGTGTGCAAACAGATGAGCCCTAACAAATCATTTAAAAATAGTTACCTACAAACTATTTGCTTACAAATCATGTATAAATGGGATTTGGTATTAAATAACCATCAGAGGTTGATATGCCATTAAATCAAATAACTTAACCTAAATTTACATTAAATATTGATTAGAAATTTTTTCATTAAAAATAAAGAGACCAAACATATATTCTTATAAGAAGTTTAAAAACTTATTTGTTTATATTGAAAAATAAAGAAAAATTTTTTCTTTTGGTGTTTTAATTCATTTATCTAATTTTGTTTCAGACTTTTAACTCTCGAACTTGCCAATTAGTACTTGGTGCTGGAGCATTACAATTAGTTGGTTTGAAAACTATTTCAACTAAAAATTTGGGTAAGTAGATTTGAAAAAAAAAAGCTTGATATATATAAAGGAATTACATCTGTTTCAGTATGTACATGTTGACTTATAACTTAAAAATGAGATGTCATTGAGCATTAAAATCATGCATAGATTAATATTTTTATTATATGGAAAAATACAAAATTTAGTTTGTGATTTTTTTCATTGATTAAATGATGTAATTCAGTTATTAAAAGATCAATCAATTTGTGCAACTCTCAATTCTTCATAAGTATAAAGAAAAAAGGGAACAATTTTAGTTCTTCTTTAGACCTGCCATCTTTTAAATATTACACAGATTACAAAGGTAAAATTGGAATTTAATGCTTTTTTTGAAAATTGATTTGTAATTTAATACTAATTTGTAAAAACAAAATTCTTAGATTTTTTTTTTTGGAGAACTAAAAAAAGTCATGAAAATGTTTCAAATGAAGAGGTACTTTTTTTTTTCTAATTCTATTTTACGTGTAAACCAAACAAAGAAATTGTAAGATGAAAAATTTGACATTTTTAATTCTTAGCCTTTTTTAATTGTAAGGACACATTTTCATTTCTTAGTTTCTTTTTACTGTACCAACCTATAATATATTTTTAGAGGGTAAAAAAGAAAAAAATTTCAAAAGCATTGTTTTGTGATAACACAGAAACTGATTTTATTTTTAAAGAATACTTTTCATATTTCTTTAACAAAATATATTACTTGTTAATCAGTATAATTCCAGAACTTAAAAAAAAAGAAAATAAAATATTTATAGACTAAATGAATACTTTTCATTTGAATCACTATACAAAATTTTCTACCTAAAAAAAATAAGGACCCATTTTTAATTCTTAGGTGCATTTTGTTTTTTTAATAGGGTAAAAAATAAAATAGATTAAACAAACACATCTTTGATCACTGTAACTCAACAGGTAGTTAAGTACAGAATTTCATTGGCCAGTTGGCTGGGGCTGTAGACTCCACCAATGAATATCCTGGATATGACATTAAATGATCTGATGGTGAGGTTCCAGTGATGCTGGAGCTTTGGGGAATGCGGAGCACCCCTTCATTGCCATTGCTTCCTGGTTCACTCTGGCCCAGCATGGTAGCACCTGATAGGGCTCTATCGATGGGTTAAATAGAACTAACGGCATACTTATGCCAAACTGAATAGCTTGAAATAGAAATGTTTTTGAAAATTAAATTGTACTTACATTTAAACTGTGTGCTTATACTAAACTGAATTATTTGAAATGGAACTGTTTATTGACATTGAAACTATACTTAACTAAACTGATTTGTTTAATATAGAACTGTTTTGACATTTAACTGTGTGTAAACAAAAACTATACTTTTACTAAACTGAATTGTTTGATTTAGAATTGTTTGACTAAACAGAATAGCTTGAAATAGAAATGTTTTTGACAATTTAACTGTGTACTTATGCTAAATGGAATTGTTTGAAATAGAACTGTTTATTTGTTTAAAATGGGTTTGGCATTAAATAACCTAAAAAGGTTGATATACCATAAAACCCAAAGAAAGAAACAAACTCATATGCCAGGTATGTGTGATCAAATAGGCCAGAAAAAGGATAGGAAGCACCAAAATAATAAAGTAATGCACAAAAATCCTTCAATAAAATCTACTAACTTTTGCCAACCATGTAATAGTTAAGAACCTATGCTGCTAATACCTCAAATCAACCAAGTCATTCACTAGTTTTACATGTAAAAAGAAATTTACCAAGAATCAAATTGTAGAAGTAAAATTTTAATTTATTTACTGCATACACTGGCCAAAACAATACATTGGAAAGTTACAATGGCCATTTTACATTAGACTAAATAAATAGACATAGAGAATCAAATCTATGGCTTACAACAAACTAATACTTGTAGAATAACATTTCCTCTCAAACAGTCAGGATTTTAATAGATGCTTGCTTCATCATCCTAAAAAGAATTGAAAAAACTCATTAGACAATATTACAGTGATAATAAAAACACATGATGATAACTGGATAAAATATCTGCAAACTCTGATCCCAAATGGATTTATATCCTTTAAAATAAGACAAATTTGGGTTGACACATAAACATGTAAATAAACAAACAAAGGGGTCATTGCTAATTTGAAACACCCCTCCCATAAACCTCACAAATAAAAAGTTCGTTTGAAAGATGTCCTGACAACAAATATATAAATGTCAGTTGACGACACTTGGATACCAGAAAACAATTTTCATGTCACGTGTGCATTTTTTATTGCTTTTCTTAAAGCATATCAACTCTTAAAAACTTAACAAAAAAACTTTTCTCCTGACATTGACCTAAGATCAAAACTAGTTGAGAACAAGCAATAAGAAATTACACAAAAGAAGTATTCCTATTTGTCTTATCATATCTCTCTCTCTCTCACACACACACACACACACACACACACACACACACACACACACACACACACACACACACACACACACACACTCTTTCTCATAGAAATTGCTAATTCTAAAAAAATTCAAATGGCCTGTTAAAAATAGAAATTTATATTTAGAGAAAAAAATGACTGGAGTTAATAATCTGAAATAATTAATTTTATTATAATTTTCATGATTCTATTTTTGAAGGTAATTTAATTCTGGTACTTGCTACCTGGAAGTGAACTTTTAATTGTATTCTTCAGTTTAATATTCTGTTATAGGATTATTACAAAAGAAATTAATTTCTAGACTAGACAGAGGACGCAGTATTTATATTCTTCAGAGTATTTTAGCTTTATTGTATTTTCTTTTTTAATCTTTCAGCCCTTGCTTCTCGGTGTCTTCAGCTCATTGTACACTACATACCATATGTAAAGGATCATTTTAAGCCAAAGTTGTACAACAAAAAACACATGTTGAAACACCTGGATCAGATAACAAAGGTTTGTTTTGTTTAAATTGTCTTTTTTTTCTGGATAAAAGGAATTCATTAAATTTATCCAGAACAGGTACATATCTATTTGTAAAATATTTACTTAGAATTAAGTTATAAACTTTGGGTCAACAAAGAAAATATAAGGAAGGACTGAGACTGTAGATATCAAAATGTGATTACTCTTCCTAAAAAACAAGAATGCAAATCTGAAATAATGTTTGCATAATAAAAAAATGGTAACCTTTGTGTGTGTGTGTGTGTGTGTGTGTGTGTGTGTGTGTGTGTGTGTGTGTGTGTGTGTGTGTATAAAAATATTTTTTGGCAGCAGCATCCATGAAAAAACCCAAAAATATCAAGTGTTTACAAAACCATTTTTAGGGGTTGACTCACATGTTCTGCTTTTATTCAGACCCCCTGCCGTAAAATCTAATAATATGGAAATGACTCCCATTGGAACCAATGTTTAATCTGTAGAAAATCTGATGTGAAATTCATTTATAAGTTGGCAATTTTTATAAATTTACAAAATTTTTAATTGACCAGTGACTTATGTATATAGTTTTTTTTTTTTTTTTTTTAAATACTATTGTTTCTATAGGAGTTCCTTTATGATGTTATAATTTTAAAGTCTCCAACTGTTCACCATCCCTGCCAACATATTGGAATCTTCCCCAGGTGGTCTCCATCATATCATTTCTGCTTTTCTAATAAACCTACTTCCATAGAAATATTAACGTTTTTTTTTTAATTACCTGTGGGAGATTTTTGGAATGTCTTTATAGTGGTGGTGATGAATATGTGGAGACTGAAATTATATCAAATGTACTCCCATAAGAGTATTAATATATTTTTAATCACTCTGAGTGTATATATATATATATATATATATATATATATATATATATTTATTTATTTGATGCATTTTAAATTTTTCTTAGGATTATCTGGATCATATTGAAGAAATATCAAATAAATTAGTGGCAATTATGGAAGGATTAACAGAATCTTATGTAATTAAGGTGAGTTTTTTAAGCCTATTTATTTTTGAAAATATTTCTGTGGTAATATTTACAACCCTGTATTAAAATTTCAAAATTTGTATAGCAATACTGTAAACTAATCAATTTGTATTATTTATTTGAGTTTTTTTTTTTGCTTAGATTGTAATAAGTGCAAAAATATATAAAACAATAGTTTGTCACTTAAGATTTTACTGTTATTCTATTAAATGAATTTGTGACAAATCTTAATTTGGATCAAACATGTAATATGTTTACTACAAAAAATAAACAAAATGAAATCATTACATTAATGAATAACCTTCTATTATAACTAAAACCAGTTAATTTTATAAATTTTATCTTGTTAATCTGATAACTTTGAAATGTAAAGAATGAAAATAAAAATTATTCTTGTAGTTAATCAGCTAATTCATATTTGATTAACAAACAATCAAGTTTCCTTGATTTCGTTAATATTTCAATGTTTATTGTCATCATCCTCATTACATTATCTACATGTAGAAAAGATGAAAGCAATTCTGAAAAACATTCTTATAACTTATTCTATATTTGATTAATAATCAAGTCTCCTTGATTTTGTTGATATTTTCATGTTTATTGCCACCATCTTTGCAACATTATCTACACATAGAAAGGTGAAAGCAACTCTGAAAAACATTCTTATAACTAATCAGTATTTGATTAACAAACAATCAAGGAGATTTGATTGTTTGTTGGAAATATTATACCAAAGTTTGTCTTTATATCTCATGTAGCATTATTTCTATGTAATTGTTATTATGAATAGCTTAGTATTAGTAAGTTATAACATTTGACTTGAAATAAAAACAGACTTTTGTAAGATATTTTGTGCATAACTGTTTATATTTGAATATAAAATAAATGTATATTTTCTTTTCTAATAATTGTCTGTATATTTGTAAAATTTTCCTGTGTATGTATGCATATGTGTGTGTGTGTGTGTGTGTGTGCTCAATTGTAACTTAGCATAAATAGCATACCATGGCAAAATTTTTATTAAGGATAAAGGTTCAAGTAGCTGCTACACTCTAATCCTATATAGAATTTTGTGTTGGTTGTACATACAAGCAGAATAATAGTATAGATCATGAGAAATGGGGATTGAACACAGATACTACACTCTGATCCTAGACAGAAAATTGTAACTGTCATATATACAAAGAAGCAGTATAATATAAATCATTTGTTGAAAGTGGATATTCATGTCTGAAATTTAAAAAATGTATCATATAAGTTATTTGTGTCTTTACTTTATAATTTAAAAATTTTATCTTTATATGTTTTGAAAAATCTTTTTTTACAGTGGGATGCAAAAGCACCAATGCCTTCATCTTGTTTTCGATCTGTTTGTAAACAGATGACCAAATTCCATGAAGTAATTGTAGATGTCCTACCTCAACATCAAGTAAAGGTTTGTTGTTTTATATTAATGGTACCTTGAAGTTTTTGTTATTACTCATTAAAATTTAAGAACTGCTAAAAGTTTGTGTGTGTATGTATATAATTTTTGTTACATTGTTGATGTGATATGATCTAATGTGTAAGTGACCTTGTATTTATAGATTTTGCTAAGGCTGCTTGTCTACCACAGATGGATCCATATTGTTGATGTGAAGCCTGGATGTTAGCAGGTGGTGATGTGGGGAATTTCAATGTCATGCTCTGACAATAATGTCTTTATCCAACTCCTCAGTTTTTAGGTGGGGTTTTTAATTTTGAATTCAATTTTCTTTCTCCTGGTCTGGTTGCCTAACCAAGGCTATAAAATAAAGTCTACCCTACTATTTATTCATAGCTGAAAGGAGCCCAACATATCTTGCTCAACTTACTTGAATGATTTGTGAGATGGGAAGTCAGTGGTTGTACAACTGGTATTTAGTAGGGTGCTGTTTTCAGGATTTGTTCAAAACAGAATCCTTGTGTAGTTTCCATCTATCTTTTTCTCCAAGTGTTTCAACCATATAGTAGTACTGACACAGTTAAGCTTGGGAGAATTCCCGTTTTATTTTATCAGAGAAATCAGATTTTCATTTGGTCACTTTCAGTAGACAAGATATTGCTATCAAGGTATATGAACTTGTCTAATTTCAAAGGCTTACCATTTAATGAGGAGATGGTACTGTCTTAGTTAAAACACATGCCTCTTGCTGTCTTCTCTAGGTTGTGCAGCAGGTATTTGGTTTGAGTAGATGTCTTTGCAAAAAGTACTGGATCATCTTTATAGTCTGCATCAGTATCAAATAACAAACTGAGAAATTTAGTTTACTATTTCATATTTGTAATTATTATAATATATTTTTTGTTTTGATATCTTGAAATTTGTTTTTTTTTTTTTTCTTGGTTAAATTTCCTTTTAGGTGATATTTCAAAGAATCCATAAAAGCTTTGTCAATTTTCTACGACAGCAACTACTGAATCTAAATGTTACTAATGATGGAGGTCCTCAAAATGGGTATGTTTGTTTATTTTATTTAATTAAAAAAAAAAATTTAATTTACTCTGAATAACTTGAATTCAATTTCATACCCAAGATATAAAATTTTTGGAATTGGGTAAATATTTTTGAGTGTCAGATGAATTCAAGCGTAAAGGATTGAAAAAAGTTTAACATAAGTTTAGAAGTAAGGAATTCCAATTTCAGTGACTCTATATCCTCTACAGTAATTTGTACCACACACACGTACATGATGGCATGCTGAAAAGTCCCTAAAATTGGCTAAATCTGCTATTTTAATTGCAAATTTGTTAAAGAATGATAAACTATACAATGGGTACATTTTTATAGACTAGAATTTTACCAGGAATCCATTTATCCCTATACTGGTTAAAATTTAACATTAAACTGTTGACACACACATAAAAATACAAAAAATCATAAATATATACCACATATCACTCATTTTCAACATAGACCAAAAAATAAATATTGGAGGATCTTTCATCTTATTTAATGATTAGTTTTAATGGTTTAAGATCATGTTTTTATAGTTGTTGGTGACCTTAATCAAGGATAATCTGAAAGCTCCTTTTTCAATAGCTACTAAACCAAGGTGTAGGGAAGGGCACTACTCCATTCTCTGGATTGTTCCACTTTACCCTTGATCCTTACCTTATAGTGCTGAGTGTTAAGCAATGTGGCATCAAGTACCATTTTTGAGTCTTTGGTATGACTCGACATGGGATTGAACCCTGGTCTCCCAAATGATTGGTGAACACTCTACCCATTAGGTCAGTGGCCCAGTATGTTTTTATAAATGCCTTCAAATATAAACATTCTCTAGTGTTGGATGTGTTTTTTGACCTGCATAAATTTTACTGTTCATGTTGAAAGTCTGGATATTCAAAAAGTTTGTGTTGCATTTTACTTGGGTCTTATGGTTTTTAATGATGGCCTGATAATTTAGTTGAAAGAAACAAACACCATCTCTTATTCAACATCTTTTTCTCTCTTTCTCTCTCTAACCAAAATAAAACAAATTTAACTACCAAAAACTAAAAATATTTGAGATGTACTTCTGCATTCTTACCCTTTAACAATCCTATAAAATAACAATCACTGTATTATTAAGCATTATGAAGATGAACCAGTTTATTAAATTATTATTCCATGAAGTAATTATTCACTAAGCTTCATTTGACACAAAACCAAAAGTATTGGGGGGTATCCAGTGAGAATTGAATTCTGTATATCAGCAAGTGGTATATCTAATATCTATAGTTCATTTCATTCAAAAATAATGGTGTTATATAGTTATTTAATAAACTTAGTTTTGATGTGTTATAAAACCAAAAGTATTGGGGGGGTATCCAGTGAGAATTGAACTTAATAACTGTTGTCTGCTAACTTCACTTGCTTTAAGAAGCTGTTTATGAATTGTTAATAATAATGATGTGTATGTTTAATTTAATTCTATTACTATGTATTTTTCATCTCAAATCAAGTAAATTTTTTTCTTCATCAAAAAAGATTTAATTCTTATTCTAATAAGAAAACTTTGAATTCAAATGTTTTAATTTATTTTATGTTAAATTGTTTCCTTTGGTCATACAGTCTGTTGAGTTGTGATATCATTTCCAATGTGATTACTTAACCTTTAGGCATAAAATAATTTTGGGTTGATATGTTAAAATCAAACATATAAAAAGAATTTTTTTTATATCTGTTAAATTTACTTTTTTGTATGATTTTAATGTATTTTTTTTTCATCTTCAGGTTAGTCAATGCTGATATAATTTTTTATGAAAACAATATGAAAGCCTTAAAAGGAGTGGAAGATGTAATACAAGGCATGCAGACAGTATGGACAACTAACTATGATAGCTGACCTCCTCTTCTGCTCTGCTGAGATAAATATTTTCTACAAACATTGCTCAAGTTTTTTAAAGTTTTTTTTTTCCTTTGACATAAGATTGAGACAAATGGCCCAGACATTTTGAAATATCCATCGTGATAAAGATTACAATACTTGAATATGCTTCTCTTTCTACTTTTTTTAAATTTTTTTGTTTTAATTTTATCAATTTTTGACATTTTAGTTTGAGATGTGTTTTATATATGGTAAGACAGTCTTTGGTATATTAAGGATGGAAGTATATATATATATATATATATATGTGTGTGTATGTGTGTGTGCATGCATTATAAGTTTATACCTCTGTGAATATGTAATGAATTAAAAAAAAAAAAAAAAAAAAAACCCTCCTCATGCACACCAAGTGTATGTGAGTGTGTTTCTCTGTATGTGTATGAGGATTTTGCAGTATGAAATAAACTAACAAAGAAGCATATTTGATTTTTTTTTGAAAATTTGGATTTTATTTAAATACTTTAATATGTGGAGGTAAAAAAAGAAAAGGTTTACACATTAGCTTTCATAATACATTACTGCTTTTTTTTTTTTTTTTTAAGTTTTTTTTTCTTTTTAAATTTATTCTTACTTTATTTATTTTTATTTATTTTTTTAGAATGATTGCCTGTAATTTGTATAAGGTAGTTTCAATTGCAGAGACAGACTTGTGCACACCTGGGAAAATTATCAAGTTTAAATTTAAATTTTCCTATATTTGCTACAAGAAAATATTTGATATTTAATGTTCATTCTGTAAATTAGAATTTTACACTGATTAATTGTCTTAACATTATTGGGCTGTCCACATCTACAGGTCACCCCACTCTCTCTCTCACACACACACACACTAAAAAAATAGAATTACCTAAAAGTTAAGAATGTTATAATTAACAACAGTTGTATATAAATACTTGATTGTGGGTAGGGGTGGAATGTTAAAAAAATGAAGGATGGTTGAATTAGTATGCTGGAGTAATTGTAAGGTACAGTTAAGATACTCTGGATTAGTTGTTATAATACTTTAGTCTTGAAACAATGTCTAATCCCAGTGTCATCATCTGGCAGCACAACATTTTTTTTGGCAGCATATGTATATGAAATAATATATATGGCTAGATCTAAAACAAAAAAAAATATTTAAAAAAATTCCAATCCACTTATCTGTTTATCCATGCTAATATGGCTAATTGTAAATGTAACTTTATTATCAATATTTGTTAAAATCTTTATTTATCATTACCTTTTTCAATATATTATATTTACTTAGTTTAGTGGAAGGGTAAATGGTTGGAGGTGAGAGGTAAACAGAGGGTTTGGAAGTTGATCAGATTTGTCAGCCTTGAAAGTTAGTATTCAGGTTTTTATCCACAACTGTTACTATTGGTAAATATGTTACTATCTCACCCACTGAAAAGGGGTTAATATTTAGTGTGTCATGTATTGTAAACAAAAGCAAAAATTTTCATTAAAATAAAAATAGCTCTTTATTTTTCTGGACTTTAAAATAGCTTTTGATATTTATCTTTTTGCTAAAAACTGATTAAATCATCTTTAAGATTTTAAATATTTCATTTAGTACAGAAAATTATAAATTATCAACAGTTTAAAAAATTTTTTTTTTTACTTCATATTCATATATAGATTATACACCCTGTTGTTGTTATTTAAAACAATTTTTTAACAAGTTTAAAAGAGGAGAGAACATTTTTTTTTTAGGTAGAATGAAGAAAATAGTTTGAATTATAACCATGATTATGATTTCTTATCATAATTTCTTTTTACTGTCTTAGAAAAGTGATTTTTTTAAAAGATATCTGTTTTTGAATGAGTGAAAAAAAATTTATTAAGTTTGAAAAAAAAAAATGAATGAATTTTTTTAATGCCTATTCTGAATATAGGTGAAAAGAAAAAGTTTTTTAGTGTAAAAAAAAAATTTTTTTCTTTTTTTTTTTCTTTTTCTTTTTTTTTTTTTTTTTAAACTGTATCTTCATGCATTTTAATATAAACATGTTTATAATATTTACATTATCATCACATGTTTTATAACTTCTTTGATCTATTATTTTCCCCTTTTAAGCAGTGCTGTATTATCCCTCTCAATGACATTTGAGCCTTTTAAGCTGTGCTATATTATCTCTCTCAATCAATGACATTTGACCCCCTTTAAGCAGTGTAATATTATCCCTCTCAAACAATGACATTTGACCCTTGAACTTTGATCCCTGATGAAGTAGATTGGGGACTGATTTCATTGCTGTGACAAAACCATGTGTTCTGGTCCTTGCATTTTATTGTTCCCATCCACAGACTCTTCTTAGATACCAAAACTGTCAATGTCAGCCTATTGTAAAATAAGCCTCCAAGAATGCAAGTAACTCTTTTCTTTAGGCCCTGCCAACAAAGATTAAAGACCAATTCAAAAACAAATTCAAGGAAATTGAAAGGTCATATCCATGAGTAATTGTTTTTTTTTCTTTATATTAGACAGACCCTTCCATTTTTCCTAGGTACCTTTATCTGTGATTGTCTTAAAAAAATGCTTTTGTGGGGTGGGTGGGTGGGGGGAAACAGTTGTAAAGATGGCAACAACTAATGCTGCTAGCTATTATTTGAAAAGTTATATTCTGATAAAATGTATATTTCTTTGAATGCTTCAAGGAATACTTTTATAAAACATGTTTATGTTCTGAGTTTAAAATAGCATAAAAATACTGAGAGGATACATCATTATATGCCTAAAGAAGAAAGTTATGTTCTTGGAGCATGGTTTTTATTGGCCAATACTAATTTTAGGCTGAAATTGACAATTTGAGTATTTAAGATATCTGTTGAGAGATAATTGATGATCTTTGTTTAAAAAATGAGTGGGAAGAATTTTTTGTTTAAAAATAGATATCAGTATGTTATACTGCAGGAAATTATTATTTTATTTAATTTTAGACTTGGAAAAAAAAAATGATTTCTTACAATTTTCCAGACTCTGGACCCTAATAATTTACTTAATTACTCTTTAATAGGGATAATTGTATCAGCAATAGATAAGATAATCTATCTATTTAGGGCAGTAGACTGATGTTATCTTGTTCCATTCACAAGAATTATGCAAAAGTTTTCAGCCTACTGTTTTTTAATTTTTAAAAATTTAAATTTTAGCACTACTCAGAATATTCAGTTGAAAGGACCTTTTTTAAAAATATAAGATGCTGAATTTTTTTGAACATATGTATTTCCTTTTAAAATTTTAAATGCAGGCTTTTTTCTCATCATACATTTTTTTAATCAATGCAGTAGTAAAACTTAATTTGATTCATTTTTTTTTTTCTTTTCTGGTGGATTATTATTTATATTGGTTGCTAAATGTTATTCTGTAGTTTCACATATGCTACTCTAAGTAACTTGTGATACACTTAAAGCAGATATATGTTGCTAATTACTACTCTGAAAGTTACATACACAATGATATGTATTTGTTGCTAATTGCTATTGTGGAAGTTTGATAAACAAATACTTTCAATAAAAGGTCTATTATTTGACTAATATTTTTAGGAGGATTCGATAACTACACTGTTGATGCTTCAGTGTCAGATATTGTTTTGTCATGTATATCATTATCAGTAGAAAGAATCCATCATTTACTTTTAAAACTTTTTTCCATTTATGAAATCATTTATTATTGAATCAAAGGCAATAATAGTGACTGTTTTTTTTTTATTTTTTAAATCTTTATTTTGTACCTCAGTATGTCTTTTTTAAGGATTCTATTATTATTATTATTGTTGTTTTTTTTTTTAAATCTTATTTTTGTTGCCTTTCTTCTGTCCCTATTCACTTAGACATTGTCTTTTTTTGTAACATTCTTCTGAGCATATACAGTATTGGACAAAAAACAAAAAAACAGACAGTGAAAAAAACAATACATTTTTTTTTATTGCCACAAATTTTACTGAAACTTCAATGGCTTAGACACACATAGGAAGTGATTATTTTCCTTGATTATTATTGTCAATGTTCCCTTAGTTGTAGTGAAAAATCAATTTTTTTAAGAAACTTCTTAGAAATACCAAAGAATAGGAAATTTCTATGAATTTTTTTTTTCTTTGATTTGATATCCTAATTTGTGATTAGCCCTTTGCTAATGGCTAGCAAGCAGTTATCTGAGTTTGAAAAAGGTCAAATTGTGGCTTACAATGATTGTGGACTATCACTTTGTATATTGTGAAGAAATTGAATTGCCATCATTCATCAATTGATATTTTCTTCAAAAATTAATCAGCTGTTTGTTTTTGTTTCTTTTCCAATTTTGTAAATGGGAGAGAAAAAGAGAGAGCAAGTGAGTTAATGTATATATTTTTTTCTTTTTGTTTTTTAAAATTAAAATTAAAATTAAAATTTTTCTGTAAAGACAAGAAAACAAAAAAAACTTATTCATAAGAAAGAAAATTTCTCTGGTCCACTCAGCCTTTTATGTTATGCATAAAGACAATGGTAATTTTTCACCATTCAGAGAGAGATAAAAACTTTGTATCAAAAAATATCAGACAGAATTATGAATAAATAGCTTATTAAAAAAATCATAAAAGGGAAAGGGGTGCAAAACAAATGTGAGATCAACTGATACAGAAAATTGTGAAATGTTAGAGGCTATTTGTGAATCATGAAATGTATGTTCTTTTCTCGTTAAAATTTTTCCCTTGTTCCTATTCAAAGTTTACATAGTCTGTCCTGCATACAAAAAATCTACTGTTACATTATGGGAAATTGATAGCTCTCAAATATATGGGGTAACTTTTAAAATGACCCAAAATCTTTTTACCAATGTATATTAAGTTTCCATGAAAAAAAAAAAAAAAGAGGAAAAAGGGATGATAAATATTTCTGCATTTTGGATTTCCAAAAAGGAAACAGTATCTATAAATCAAAATGATTTTGTTATGTTTTGATTATTTATTTTCTTTATGGCAAGAAAAAAAGTAAACTCACTTCTAGTATTTATTCTACACATTTTTTGAATTGTATTCTTCATCTTTTAAAGGAATGTGATAAAAAAAGTTCATGAGTTGAAAGAAACTGGTGAATAAAACAAATTTAGAAATTAACATATAGAAACCAGTGTTCAATGTTAGGCAAATTTCAGCAATGAAGATCTCTGGCATCAGAGAGGATCTTATAAGTCCTATGGTATCAGAGAGAGGGACCATCAATAGGCAATCTAAAAAAAATTTGGCATTTATACTGTGAATTCATTAGAATTGCCATATCAAGGTGAATGGAAAAATCATTTTTAAGAATAGGTGGAACTCTCTTCATCTCTTTTATTTTCATATTAATGCTATTAACATAAGACCTTAACACTCAGTCCTGTGATTCTCTTAGACTGTTGTTTTAGTTAAGGGGATGAAAAAGAAAAATGACATCTAAATACTATCAGTATACCTGACAAAGGCCAAAGAGTATATCAGCCGAAACTTTGTTAAAAAACATAAATAGTCCAAAAAAAATCTGTAGAATAAGGAACATATTTTATGTCTAAATTTTGAAAAACCTGTTTAGTCCCCCGCCTCAAGAAAAAAAACTAAAAACTGTTATAACTATTGCCCAACTATCACAATTATAAGTTACATTTTTTTCACTTTTAAAAATTATTTTCCTGTAAATATTTATTATAACCCTGAATGATATTACTGTAATTAATATTATTATTATCAATAATAATATTATCTGATTCCAGCTTGACTATTTTGTTGTCTTCAGTTTCTAGAAATTTTGTTTGTTGCTACCCACACTGCTCCTCTTCTTCCTCTTCCAGTTGCTGCTGCTGCTGCTGCTGCTGCTAATTCTGCTGATTTTAATTCTTAATGTAGAATAAAGAAAGGGAAAAAAAAAAAAAAAAAAGAAAAAAAGTTGTCCAATTTTAAATAATCAGCAGTAAAAATATATTCACTTGCCTATCTCCCGAATATTGTCTCAACAAAGTTACCAATTTAAGAGATTGATACGATTTGAATTTTCAAATGCCAAGTTAATTTTTTTTTTTTCTTGTTGCTATGAAATAAAATTTTTCTTTACCTTTTTAATTTAAAAACTGAACTACAAAAACAAGGGAAAAAAAAAATTGAAGCGACATTTCACTCATAGTGAATTTTAAAATTCATGAAATGTAATTGACTTAAAGTGCCATGGGATAATTATATCTGATTCCCAAAATATTCACTCATCAGCTGAAAATAAAAATGTAAAAAATTTAAAATTCCAGTCGTTAAGTTATTTGTTCTATAGATTATTCTAATTTGTTATTTTTGCTTGAAAAATTTGATTTCTTGCATTTTTAAGTACATATGTATATTACTACACATATACAAACATTATAATAAAATCCTTCCTTACTATTGCATTTATGTGTACATACATTTTTAATAAAAAACTTTAAAAAAGATTGTACCCCTGTCCACATCATATTAGGAATGTTTAAAATATGATATTTTCATTGTGGAAGGCTATTAGGAAAAAATACAAAACAAATGGATAGTGATGAAAGGTTAGTTAATATTAAATTTGTAAATCAGGAAATGTTTAATAACATGTCAAAAGAATTTTATGCAAATGAAATAAAGATTTTTCATGACCATTGAAGAAATATCTTTAAAAAAGAAAAAAAAATTATCAAAAACAATGCACCTTCCTTAAAAAAAATGAAAAAATAATTTTTTTGTTATTTTAAACAATTGTAACATTTTTTTCAATGTCCTGATATATAAAAAATGTATTTGCAAGAATTTATTCTCTCGTTTGGTTAAATGGTTTTATATATATATATATATATATATATATATATATATATATGTGTAATAAAGAAATGAAAAATAAAACTGTGGAATTATTATTGTTGTCAGTGCCATTTTTTTATTCATTATTTTTAAACATTCTATATGAAGGTGAAATTATTTGTGGGAATAAATCTTATATATGTAAAAATAACCATTCCATTTGTGAAACATTGGTAGGATCTAATATAGCACTTTTTGTAAATGTTCCAAAAATGGGATGATGGTATTGATTGCACAGTAAGCTGAATTGTCTGTTTTGTGGATATTTAGATTAAACATTGCAAATTTGTCAAAAAATATGATTTGTTTATGGGCCAGAATTTCACCAGTAAATAGACCAATGTTGAAGAGAAATTGATATTTATTCAACCTTTGACATTCACATAAAAGTGCAAAAAAAATTAGTGCTCAAGGTAATCTAAAATCAGATTTGGGAAGAGTAGTAGTAGTAGTAGTATTAAATGGTAGTATTAAACTAAAGGAAATGAACACACAAATTGACTTGGATTTTGTTATTTTAACAATTGATTTATACATATCATGTATCAAGTTTGGCAGCAAAATGTTAGAAATTTAAGGAAAATATTGATTATAGATGTTTTCCAAATAACAGAAATGAATTAACTGAGTGTAAAGAGATAGCATGTAGGTCCTTGTTTTAGAAAATATATATACAAGGTGTGCCTGAAAAGTAATGGGACTGGTGTCACAAATATCTAAGACAGAATTGAATTAAATTGCTGTAAAGTGATAGCATTAGTTCTTTGTTTTAGAAATATATATATATAATTTTTGTTGTAGGTCCAAAGAGAGAAGGAAATATTTTTAAATGAATAGGTCCACAAAGAGATTTGTATTTTTATTTATTTTGTTCTTACATATGTGTATGTTTCCAGCTTGTTGCATATATGTTCTCTGATGAAAGCTACAAGCTGGAAACATACACATATGTAAGAACAAAATAAATAAATAAATCCTTAAAAAAAGATACAAATCTCTTCATGGACCTACTCATTTTAAAATACACACACACACACACACACACACACACACAAGGTGTGTCTGAAAAGTAACAAGACTTGTGTCACAAACAATTTATCTAAATTCCAAACGACAAATTACATAGTTTTTCCCTTAAAGTAATCTCACTTCAGTCTAATGTGTTTCCCTATCCCTCTCTGCATTGCTGGAAGGATTCTTTTGGGATGTCTCTCAGTTCCGTTTTGATAGCTTTGATGCTTTCTAAACAAGTCCTCTTGATGATCTCCTAAAGCTTCAAGAAAAAAAAAGTGACATGGAGTAAGATCAGATGAATAGGAGGTTGTTCCAGTACGGTAATATTCCTCTCAGCCAGTCTTGTGGATTGATTGTTTAGCTCTGTGGCAAGAATTTGTTGTGGATAATGCCTCTCACATTGAAGAATGTGATTAGTTTGACTTGGGTTGTCTTTCTTTCTTCAGCCTTGATGATGTTTGAGACTTCCATTGACTTCTCTGGTGCTTGATTTCTGGGTTGTTCAAAAAAAATCCCTATCTCATCATTAGTGATAACTATGAAGCAAGTCTGATTCAGTTTGAAGACACTCAAGTATAACCTGACACACCTACATGCTCCTCCTAATCATCATTTAGCAGTCTTCTTTGAATCGTTTTTATGCAGACTTTCTGCATGGTCAAACCTTTGGTGATAATCTTCCAAACACTTCTTTCATATCCAGCTGACTTGCAGTCAACCATTGAACACTACACACCAACTACCTTACCCTCTTGATGTTGATTTCAGTCCTGCTTGTTGAAGCCTCTGCTCCTGGAGTCCTTTCTCACCTCACATCCCTCTTTAAACTTGTAATGCCAATTAAAAAAAGTGTTCATTACCCAGTGCACATAGCTGAACAACATGAAAAAGAGGTGTAAACAAAAGCAAGTGAAAAATAAATGTAAAGGTTGCAGAAAGCTAAGATTACAGTAATATATTTCAAAGATATTTGAGATAATAACACAATCTACTTATCCCTCTTTTGGCTATAGCTCTCACAGTGCACACAGTCCCATTACTTTTCAGACTGACATCATATATATATATATATATATATCATATTTACCCAACCCCTCTGCTTGGGCAGGATATGACACAAGGTCAGTTTTTTAAGTGGAGTTTAACAGGTTTGAATTCAGTTTTCCTTCTCCTAGACTAGTTGCCTCACCAAGGCTGAAGAACCTAGTCTGCCCTACTATTTACCCTTAGCTGGAGGGAGAATAATTGGATTCATACCTTACCCAAGGGTATTAGTGCTATGTGAAATGCAATCAGTCTCGTCCAAGATTTGAACTCCTGTCGCCATGTCCATTTCCTATGACGATAACCATTACACCACTGGCACCTCTCTCTCTCTCTCTCTCTCTCTCTCTCTCTCTCTCTATATATATATATATATATATATATATATATATATATATATGTGTGTGTGTGTGTTCTACCTTGACATTTTCATATTATTTCCAGATATATAGAAAATATTTCAGTCTTTTACCCCTAAAATAGACAATTTTGAGGGGTTTTACTTGGTCATGAAAATAAAAATTATACTGAACTAGTCATAAAAATATATTACTAAACTTTTCAGTCCAAAAAATCAAAGCATTTCTGGAAACAATTGGAGTATTTTGTCTTAAATTAGCCAGTTTAAAGATTACACTTCAATTTTGATGATAAATTTGATATGCACAAATTTTAATATTAATTTTTTGATAAAAATTATCAACTTCAAAACACTAACTTTTCAACATAAAATTATAGAAGCAAAATCTAAAAAAATGTGTTTGCTTAAAAGTCAAAGATTATGAATATACCTGTATCCTGTTACACTAACAATCTTTGAAAATAGCCAGTGTTTGTATGTAGTGTAATAATAGGAGTCAATTGTATATAGTTTTATACATTTATTCATATTTAACTTGTTGGCTAAATTAAAGTATCTATATATGATTCATTCTTTTAATTGGATAGATTTATTTTTTTAATCAATTATTTTTACTCTGAGATTTTCCACCACTTTTAACAGATGGATTTTCAGTGAAGTCTGAGTGACAGCAAGTCTCCAGCACATCTCTAAGTATTCTAGCTGATCTTAAGCCAGTCATTTGAAATGTTGTAATTCTCCCAAATAGGCCTAAAGAGGTATTTCTAATATAGTCTGTCTTGAGCATCATCTGCTTGGATGCAGTCAATGTCTGCTGTCTTCCTACTCTTCATGCTTTGCTGGCTTCATTGTTCTCAACAGATGCCAAAAAATCAATAATAAGAAGATCTTGTGCTATTTGAGAGTCTGGTGGAGGATGGTTTAACAGTTTTTTGGAAATGTTGGACCCATCTTGCCGCTTGGTGTTCTTTCAATAGTTATGATGCTAACTTTATCTCTGAATAGAGCTGACTGGTTGGTGTTGCTGCTGTAAAGATCATTGGTTATTTTATAAACAATAGACACACCTTTCCTCTTGATGCAGCACACTTAGTTATTCATGTTATCCTCTCATTGAAAGTTTCCTTGTCTTTCTTTGCATTTTTTTAACTCATTAGCTTTAGGCTTGTGGGACCAGTTGTTGGAGCTGAACGTCTTTGGAATGAAGAGAATTAAGAATGACAGTCAACAATATTTTACTTCTGAATCTGATATTTACAAAGAATGAAGGAATGTGAAGAAAGTTGAGAGAAATAGGGAAGAATATGAAAACAATGAAAAGAGTTAAGAAAAAAGTGAGACTAGGGAAGGAATTAAAAAAAGAATATGATTGAAATAAGGAAGAATAGGAAGACAGAGTGAATGAATAGGGAAAGAATTTTAAAAAAGAGAGAATATGATTGAAATAAGGAAGAATAGGAAGACAGAGTGAATGAATATGGAAAAGTTGAATACAACATGAACACAGAATAAATGAATTTGAAGAAAGAGAGATGATATAATTGAAATAAGAACCAAATGTAGAGTTCCATAGTAGTCACAAGTATTAAAAAACAAACAAGCAAGAATACATGAAAATAGCATCCTTACTCAATAAAAGAAACCCAATGAATGCTAACACAGAAACTTGAAGTTGAGAAAGAACTAACACACAACAAAAAGAACAATTAGAATACATTCAAGGTCAGATCAATGAAATAAAAAACTTGGTCGAAGATAGACAATCACAAATAGCATGGCAGACAGTAAATGAAGTAAACAGAAGGAAGAGCATGCTGAGAGAAAAAAAATGAATGCTGCCAGCCAAGAAAAACTTATACAGACGTGAAAAAAAATTTCAAGAATTTGATTGGAAAATCTCCTAAAGTCACGGATAAACCTATCCCCAAATTATCAATAGCCAATTTGACATCAAACTAAAACAGTTTACAGAGGAAGAACTTAATGTAGTACTGACATGATTAAAAGCAGAAAAGCTGTAGGCTTTGATGAAATACTCCTAGAAATATGGAAGACAAGGAGATATGATGACGTTACTTCTTTGATTTTGTAATGCTGTATATAAACAAAATACAATAGAGAGATGGACAAAGAAAGGTCACCTCATATTCATTAAAACTAGGGAAACATAACTTTTACTTCTATAGCTGATAACATATAAAATGCTCTGCTTCTCAACCATATCAAACCGGAAATCGAGAAAATTCTTTGGAAAAATCAGAATGGTTTTTAGGGAAATTGATCCACAACATCACAGATTCTGATAATCTGTTGAATCATTGGAGGGGCATGTGCAAAAAATCACTATTCTTTGTAGATTTCTTCAAAGCCTTTGATTCCATATACAGAGAGAAGATGGAGCAAATACTTCTTGCATATGTTCTCCCCAAAGAAACTCTTACAGCTATAATGATGTTTTATAAAAACAAAAGTAAGGGTTCATTCTCAAGATGGAGACATTCATTATCATAGTTACCAACCCCTCTGCTCGGGTAGGATATGACACAAGGTCAATTTTTAAGCGGAGTTTAACAGGTTTGAATTCAGAGTTTTCCTTCTCCTAGACTAGTTGCCTCACCAAGGCTGAAGAACCTAGTCTGCCCTACTATTTATCCATAGCTGGAGACACATTCATTATTGTTGCTAGAGTTTTGCAAGGAGATACATTAGCACCATATTTGTTTATGGTCTGGCTAGGCTATGTACTTTGAACGTCAATTGATCTAATAGAAGCAAATGACTTTATGCTCGAAAAGGCAAAAAGCAGATGATACCCTGAAAAAACTATAACAGGTGTAGACTATGCAGATAATCTAACACTTCTTACAAATACACCTGCCCAAGCCAAATCCTTGTTGCATGGTCTGAAGCAGGCAGCAGGAGGCATTGGTCCCCATGTGAATGCAAATAAAACAGAGTACATGTGTTTTAAATGAGGAGCATCTCCACTTTGAATGACGGGCATTTCAAATTAGTAGACAAGTTCATGTACCTAGGTAGCAGTGTCTTATCTACTGAAAGTGATGTTAATATATACCTAATGAAGACATGGACTATTATTGATAGGTTATTGATCATATGGAAGTCTGATTTATTCAGTAAAATAAAATGGGATTTTTTCCAAGCTGTGGTTGTGTTAATATTACTGTATGGATGCACCAGATTGATGCTGAGAAAATGCACTGAGAAAAAGCTAGATGGGAACTACACAAGGATGCTATGAGCTATCTTGAACAAATCTTCGAAGCAATACCTCATGAAACATCAGCTGTATGGCCACTTACCTTCCATCTCAAAAAACATCCAAGTAAGATGAACAAGACTGGTGAGACACTGCTCAAAAAGCAAGGACAAACTCAGAAGTGACATTTTTCTATGTACCCCTATACCTGGAAGTACCAGTGTACCTGGGTGTAGTTTGGAAAACCTGCTGAGAGTGATGCATGATAAGGACAGAGGGTGAGAGGAGGAGAGTGTTAGGGAAATCCATGCTGTCAGTATGACTTGTTGATGATGAAGACTTGGAATACAGATGGAGTGAAAGTTGATAAAAGACATAGACTGAGAGAGAAATAAGGACGAAGATGAAGATAGGAGAAAAATATTATGAGAAAGTAGCCAGAAATATTGAGAAGATTTTGAGTATTTAACTGAAATAAGGAAAAAGATGAAGACAGAGGGAAGGAATATTGAAAAAGGAATGAAAAAAAAAGAAAACAAAATTGAAAAAGAGTAGTAAATAAAAGAGAAATAAGGAAGAATATGAAAACAGAAATAAGGAATGTTTAGAAAGGGGAGAGAATAAAAGAGAAATAAGAATAATATGAAGACAGAAATAAGGAATGTTTAGAAAGGGGAGAGAATAAAAGAGAAATAAGAATAATATGAAGACAGAACGATAGAATGTGGAGAAAGGTATGGGAATAAAATTAAAAGAAGAATATGAAGACAGAAGGAAGGATTATAGAGAAGGGTTAGAGAATTGAAGAGAAATAAAGAAGATTTAAAGACAGAGAAAAGGAATGTGGAGAAAGGAGAGAGAATGAAAGATAAACAAGGAAGAATATGAAGACAGACGGAAGAAATTGTGAAGAAAGGTGACAGAATAAAAGAGAAATAAAGAATAATATGAAAACAGAAGGAAGGGATGAGGTGAAATGAGAGAAAATACAATTGAAATAGAAAAGAAATTGTAGACAGAGGGGTAGAATACAAGAGAAATACTGAAGAATATGAAGACAGAAGGAAGGAATGTTGAGAAAGGTGAGAGAATACAAGAGAAAAAAGGAAGAATATGAAAATGAAAGGAATGTTTTGAAAGGAGAGTGAGAATACAATTGAAATAGAAAAGAAAAAGTAGATAGTGGGAAAGAATGTTTCGAAAGCAAAGAGAATACAAGAGAAATAAGGAAGAATATGAAGATGAAAGGAAAGAATGTGGAGAAAGGAGAGAGAATATGATTGAAATTAGGAAGAATATGAAGCCAGAAGGAAGTAATCTGGTGAGAGGATGAAGAACACAAGTGAAATAAGGAAAAATACAAAGTCAGAAAGGAAGAATGCATAGAAAGGTGTGAGAATTAAAGAGAAGGAAGACAGAAGGAAGAAATGTTGAGAAAGGTGAGAGAATGCAAGAGAAATAAGGAAGACTATGAAGACAGAAGGAAGGAATGTTGAGAAAGGTGAGAGAATGCAAGAGAACTTAGGAAGAATATGAAGACAGGAGGAAGGAATGAGGTAAAAGGAGAGAGAACACAAGAGAAATAAGGAAGAACATGAAGACAGGAGGAAGGAATGAGGTAAAAGGAGAGAGAACACAAGAGAAATAAGGAAGAACATGATGACAGGAGGAAGGAATGAGGTAAAAGGAGAGAGAACACAAGAGAAATAAGGAAGAACATGAAGACAGGAGGAAGGAATGAGGTAAAAGGAGAGAGAACACAAGAGAAATAAGGAAGAACATGAAGACAGGAGGAAGGAATGAGATAAAAGGAGAGAGAACACAAGAGAAATAAGGAAGAACATGAAGACAGGAGGAAGGAATGAGGTAAAAGGAGAGAGAACACAAGAGAAATAAGAACATGAAGACAGGAGGAAGGAATGAGGTAAAAGGAGAGAGAACACAAGAGAAATAAGGAAGAACATGAAGACAGGAGGAAGGAATGAGGTAAAAGGAGAGAGAACACAAGAGAACTTAGGAAGAACATGAAGACAGGAGGAAGGAATGAGGTAAAAGCAGAGAGAACACAAGAGAAATAAGGAAGAACATGAAGACAGGAGGAAGGAATGAGGTAAAAGGAGAGAGAACACAAGAGAAATAAGGAAGAACATGAAGACAGGAGGAAGGAATGAGGTAAAAGGAGAGAGAACACAAGAGAAATAAGGAAGAACATGAAGACAGGAGGAAGGAATGAGGTAAAAGGAGAGAGAACACAAGAGAAATAAGGAAGAACATGAAGACAGGAGGAAGGAATGAGGTAAAAGGAGAGAGAACACAAGAGAAATAAGGAAGAACATGAAGACAGGAGGAAGGAATGAGGTAAAAGGAGAGAGAACACAAGAGAAATAAGGAAGAACATGAAGACAGGAGGAAGGAATGAGGTAAAAGCAGAGAGAACACAAGAGAAATAAGGAAGAACATGAAGACAGGAGGAAGGAATGAAGTAAAAGGAGGGAGAACACAAGAGAAATAAGGAAGATTTAAAGACGGAATGAAGGAATGTAGAGAAAGGTGTGATAATATGATTGAAATAAGGAAAAATATTAGGACAGAAGGAAGAAGGAAGTGAATATGAAGAGGGAAGGAAGGAAAAGGTGAGACAATGAAGGAGAAATAAGGAAGATTTAAAGACAGAAGGAAGTACTGTGGAAAAGGTGAGAGAATCTAAGAGAAATAAGGAAGAATATGAAGACAGAAGATAGGAACATTGTGAAATGAGAGAGAATATGAGTGAAATAAGGAATATCATGAAGAGAGAAGGAAGTACTGTGGAGAAAGGAGAAAGAATACAATAGAAATTAGGAAAAATATGAAGTCAGAAGGAAGGTATGTTAAAAAATGAAAGAGAACTTGATTGAAATAAGGAAGAATATGAAGTCAGAAGGAAGGGATCTGGTGAAAGGATGAAGAACATAAAAGAAATAAGGAAGAACACAAAGTCGGAAAGGAAGAATGTGGTAAAAGATGAAAGAATTCAATAGAAGGAAGAATATGAAGACAGAAATGAAGGAATAAGGAGAAAGGTGAGAGAATACAAGAGAAATAAAGAAGATTTAAAGACAGAAAGAAGGAAATTGGAGAAAGGTGAGAAAATATGATTGAAAAAAGGAAGAATATGATGACTGGTGGAAGAAATATGGTAAAAGGATGAGGAACATGAGAGAAATATGGAAGAATATGAAATCAGAAAGGTAGAATGTGGTGAAAGATGATAGAATCCTAGAGAAATAAGGAAGAATGTGAAGACAGAAGGAAGGAAGGAATATGATGAAGGAATGAATATGAACAAAAAACAATATGAAGAAAGAAGGAATGAATACAAAGAAGGAAAGAATATAAAGAAAGAAAGAATATGAATAAAAAAGAATATCAAGAAAGAAGGAGGAAAGAGAAAGAAGGAGGGAATAGAAAGAAGGAAAGAATATGGACAAAAAATGAATATGAAGAATGAATGAATAAATATAAAGGTGGAAAGAATATAAAGTAAAAAGAATATGAAGAAAGCGGAAAGAAATATATAGGACAAATTTAAAGAAAAAAGAATTTGAAAAAAAATGAAGGAATACAAATAATAAAAAATTATAAAGAAAAAAAGAATATGAAAAAGAAAGAAAGAATGTGAACAAAAAAGAATATGAAGAAAGAAAAAAGAAATATAAAGAAAGAAAGAATATGAATAAAAAATAATGTGAAGAAGGTAAAAATGAAAGAAGGAAAGAATATTAACAAAGAAGAATATGAAGAAAAGAGGAAGAAATAAAAAGAAGGAGAAAAATGGAGAAAAAAAAATGAAAATGAAGAAAGAAGAAAGGAATGCAAAGAAAGAAAGAATATGAATAAAAGAGAATATGAAGAAGGAATGAAGAAATATGAAGAAGGAAAGAATATGAACAAAGAAAATGGAGAAAAAGAAGGAATACAAACAAAAGAATATGAACAAAATATGAAGAAAGAATGAAAAATATAAAGAAGGAAAGAATACGACAAAAAAAAATGAAGAAAGAAGCAAGGAATACAAAGAAGGAAAGAATATGAACAAAAAAGAATATGGAGAAAGAAGGAAGGAATACAAAGAAGGAAGGAATACAAAGAAGGGAGAATATGAACAAAAAATATGAAGAAAAAATAAGGAAATGTAAAGAAGGAAAGAATATGTCCATAAATATGAAAAAAGAAGGAAGGAATACAAGGAAGAAAAGAACATGAAATAAAAAGAATATCAAGTAACAAGAAAGAAATATAAAGAATGAAAGAATATGTACAAAAATAGAATATGAAGAAAGAAATACAAAGAAAGAAAGAATAAAAACAAAAAATATGAGAAAGAAGAATTGAAGATACAGCAAGAAAGAATATGAGCAAAAAGAATATGAAGAAAGTAGGAAGAAAGATAAAGAAGGAATGAATATGAATGAAGAAGAATATAAAGAAAGAAAGAAGGAAGGAATTCAATGAAGGAATGAATATGAAAAAAAAAAGAATATGAAGAAGGAAGGAAGAAATATAAAGAAGGAAACAATATGAACAAAAAAGTATATGAAAAAAGAAGGATTGAATTTAAAGAATATAAAAAAACGAAGGAAGGAGTACAAAGAGGGAAAGGACATGAACAAAAAGAAGTATATGAAGAAAGAAGGAAGGAATATAAATAAGGAAAGAATAAGAACAAAAAGTACACGAAAAAAGAATGAAGAACTATAAAGAAAATTAGAATAGGATAAAAAATATGAAGGAAGGAATACAAAGAAGGAAAGAATGTGAACAAAAAGGAATATGCAGGAAGAAGGAAGGAATAGAAAGTAGGAAAGTATATGATCATAAAAGAATATGAAAAAATGAAGAATTATAAAGAAGGAAAGAATATGACCAAAATATAAAGAAAGAAGGAAGGAATACAAAGAGGGAAAGAATATGAAGAAAAAAGAATAAGAATAAAAAGGGAAGGAATACTAAGAAGGAAAGAATATGAAGAAAGAAGGAAGAAATATCTAGAAGGAAAGAATATGAACAAAGAAGAATATCAAGAAAGAAGGAAGGAATAAAAGAAGGAAAGAACACGAAGAAAAGAATATGTAGAAAGAAGAATGAATTAAAAAAAGGAAAGAATATGAACGAAAAAGAATATGGCAAACAAAAGAAGGAAAACAATGAAGGAAGAATATGAAAAAAATATGAAAAAAGAAGGAATGAATGCATTGAAGGAATGTATATGTACAAAAAAATATGAAGAAAGAAGCAAAGAATATTAAAAAGGATATAATATGAAAAAAAAATATGAAGAAAGAAGGAAAGAATACAAAGAAGAAAAGAATATGAACAAAAATGTAGATCAAGAAAGAAGTAAGAAATACAAAGAAGGAAAGAATATAAAGAAAAAAGAATATGAAGA